>LOJH01041671.1:0-11198 GCA_001685095.1 Ellobius talpinus | reverse complement strand
TAGTAGTAGTAGTAGTAGTAGTAGTAGTAGTAGTAGTAGTAGTAGTAGTATGGCTGTTATTGTGTTATTATTGTTTTGTTATGCTAGGAATCAAACCTAGGATCTTGTACATATTAGAAAAAGGCTCTATAACTGATCTACACCCCAAACTCATTATTCTGCTTTGTAATAATAAAATGACAAAAACAAAGATTCAAAGAAAAAAACAAAACACTTGTGTAAATGAATGCTTCCTGTCTACCCAGTCCCAAATAACTGACTTAGAGACTGAATATAAATTTTAAAATGATTGGTTGATAGCTCAGGCTTTTTACTAGCTAACTCTTAAATTTAACCCATAATTGTTATCTATGTTTAGCCACATAACTTGGTACCTTTTCTCAGTACAAGCATTCTCATTTTGGTTTTGTGTGTGTGTGTGTGTGTGTGTGTGTTTGTCAGTGACTCTCTGACTCCACTCTTGCTCTTTTCAGAATTCTCCTAGACTAGCTGTCATGCACATTCTCTTCCTACCCATTTATCAGCCAATCAGCTTTTAATTAGCAAATGAGAGTAATACATATTCATAATGTAGAAAAGGTTTGTTCCACAGAACAATTGCATATTAGTTGACGAAGTTCACCACAAAAATACTTTCTTTGATTTTTATAGACTTTTTGAGATTAGTTTGATTCATTGTTAATGGGGAATTTTAAATCAAAGGGCAAGAGTAGAACTTTTGTAATAATATTGAATTCAGAAGATATTTCTTTCAGCTCCAAATAACAAGAGTCCAAGTCATTGCTTTATCTCCTAATGGCATCATGCACAACATTTAATCCAGAAGAGAAGATGAAACAGCAGTCAATGTGTGGATGTATGGTATAGCAATGATTCCACTCTCATAGACCCATGCAGCTTTGGTGACAGCAAAGAGGATTGATGGAATCAATAATGCCAAGGTTGCACCACTGCCTTTTGTTTGTTAGTCTTACCAATATGACCACATCAAATAATTAACTGCTTTTCCTGCCCCCACACTACTGTCTCTTTAATTGGCATGCTGGGAACAGGTAACCAAGCCTATCTGGTTTGGCTGCTGCAATCATGCTTTTACCCTTAAAACTCACTTCATAGACCTCATTATTCAATTCCACCTACTTCTAATGTGACCTAAAATTCATTGCTAAACAAGGATGTTTCTAAGTCCATGGGGGTCAATAACTAGATAGACCAGCACATAGTGTATCTCTTGTTGACCTGTGCCCAACATCTCCTTTCCTATGCACCCATACTTCCCATTAGTAATTCCCCTAGACTTTTCACTTGAGCTGAACAAATCACACCCTCTGCTGCCAACATTGAAATTAATCTCAGTATTCTATGATGAAGTCTCAAAACTTTCTCAATGAATCATAGACAAAAGCCTTTCTCTCGGTAATAAAAAGGTTGAGCAGATAATGTATTCAATGACACTATAAAAACTCCAAAGAATGAGGATACTCTGAGGTCAAATAGAGATTTTTCTCATCCAGGCTAAGTCTTTGAAAACTCTGTTGATTTATCTTTTCTGATTTGATGTTTGTCTTTTGCATTAGATGTGTATTAGAACAGATGATAGTGGCTCTAAAGACAGATGTGCAGACAACAACGTGGCATGGCCCCTGAGTTCAGGCCCACATGGCAGAGTGGAGGTGCATTCGTACAGGTATAAGAAGAAAGGGAAGACCCATAATGTGGGTGATGAGTAATCCATAGTACATGTTTGCAGTCAGGCTGTCTCTGAGCCACTATGTGGGTAGTCAGGGCAAGAATTTAAAGAAACAATGTGTAGTTTCAGAGTCCAGACACACATAGATCAGGAAACTGTCCCAGTATATTCAAACTGGAGGAACTTTACAATACAGAGTGGCCCTGGCTAACACTGAGAAGGGTGGCTGGAAAGGTGGTCCATCAAAGCTCATTAAGCTCATTAAACTGTACCTGGGATCCTTATCATCTGAACACTCAGCTTTAATTGCTTCTCAGACACTTTCAACACTTCATGTACTTACAGAATGTGTGGGTTTCTTTTGAATATATTTCTTTGAAGAAAAATCTCAATACTTTCAACCCACTTGTTGACAAAAGCCTAGTTCATGAACATTTTCACCTCATCTGTTGTTCAGTGCCTACATTCTTGTGGGGATCCACAGAAATGGGTCTGCTCCACATTGACCAAATAGGTAGGGGCCCACAGAAGAGGATCTGCTCCACCTTGATTGAAGGTCAGGGAGTTTAAGGGAAATAGAGTCTCATTATTTTATTTAAGATGAATTGTGAATTTCTTCTGCTTACAGTGAACTTAACTCATGTATCCTCCATTAATTTTCACAACAAATTTGCTTTCTGGGTCTGGGGAGCAACTGCTGGGGTATCCAGTTCTTTTTCCCTGAATAAAAATTTCGACTGAGACACACAGGTATTAATAGAAGCAATTTAGGGGCTCATAGAGACTGAAACAACAACCACATAGCCTGTATGGGTCTGACCTAGGTCCTCTGAATATATGTTATGGTTGTGTAGCTTGGTGTTCTTGTGGGACTTCTAACAATGGGAGCAGGAGCTGTTTCTGACTCTTTTGCCAAATTTTGGGACCCTTTTTCTCCTAATAGGTTTTCTCACTCAACCTTAATATAAAGTCGGTACCTAGTCTTATTGTAACTTGTTATGCCTTGTTTGATTGCTATTCCTGGGATGTCTGCTATTTTTGAAGAGAAACAAAGGAGGAGTGGATCTGAGGTGGGGGAGGAAAGGAGGAAACTATGGTCAGGATGAAATATATGAGGGAAGAATGAATAAATAAGATAGATAAACAAATAAAACTTTTGAAAAATATATTTTCAAGCGAGGAAGTGGTCAGATCTGGGAGAAAGATTAACAGGTCAGTGTTCACCCCCTACTGCCAATTGGGACTTCTATAGGCCACTCATGCAGCAGGAGCTTATGGTGTATTTTCTATTACATGTTACCCTTGGTGTGTGGTTCCCATCTTCCTCTCTGCTGACTAGTTTATTTCACATCCAGACATACAGTCCCACAGAAGCATTTACACCTTATTCTATGCCCTATCAAATCCACTCTGAATAGTCGGGTGTGGTGGCACATACCTTTAATCCCAGCACTTGAGAGGCAGAGGTAAGCAGATCTCTGTTTGAGGACAGGCTGATATACAGAGTGAGATCCAGGACAGCCAAAGATACATAAAAGAAACCTTATCTTAAAACCAATTAAAAACTAAAATAAAAAATAGAGTAACAAAATAAAAGTCAGTAAAAATGGAAAATACACAGAGAGTCTGGATACTGAATGTTATTGTGTTGTCTTTGAATTGTTTGACTGCTGATACAGGAGCAAAAGCTGCTGAAATACATTTGATTATAAATGACATTGGATTAATCCAACCTACATATTTTGAAAATGTCTTGACTTCAAAATTTAAGTAAAAAGATATGTTACATTGGAGAAGAGGTTTTGCTTTTGTTTCCACAGGAAATGAGAGACTGTGGATTTATTCTTGCTTAAGAAAAGTAAGGTTTGATCAAGGAAGACCACCTGAGAAATCTCCAATGGAACAGATGCCCCAGAGGATCCAATGTTTCAGAGCACCTCTGTTGCAGTTTCTTCTGACCTCTGCACCCAGAACAGCCTCAAGACCTGCTGGCTGAGATGATCCAGCATCACAAAACACTCCAGTCAGGCTTTGACCATAATCTTAAATTTTCTGAGTCCCCATAAGACTACCATCATCCCCAATCAGCAAGAAGTACCCTAGAAAACTATGCCCATATTTCCCCCAAACAAATTATGAATGTTTGTCTTTGTTTAGTGTGTGGTTGATTATAAGTTGTTATGGATGATGCCAGGGGGAAAAAAGCTAAACAAAGGAGATTGGATTCAGGGGTTTTATTTTGAAAAGGAAAAAAATGCTGTGGGGGTAATGCTCTTGTATACTGTAAAGACTTGCCACTCATATTGGTTTAATAAAAGGTTGATTGGCCAGTAGCCAGGCAGGAAGTATAGGCAGAGCAACCAGACTAAGAGAATTCTGGGAAGAGGAAAGGCAGAGAGATGCAGTTGCCAGCCAGATGCAGAGGAAGCAAGATGAGAGTGCCTCACTGATAAAAGCTGTGGGACAGGGCAGGACAGAAGTCTCCATATACACCTGGTTTACTGGATCTTTTCAGGGTCTAGGCTCTAACTCTTAACAGCTCCACTAACCCTCTGACCTTAGAGGACAGTGACTTAGTTTAACAGGCTGTTAGACTATGCCTATCACACTTCAAATTCCTGCTTTTCTATTCTTTAATCCTTTTGGTTTTAGAATGCTTTAATCATTTCAACCAAAATCCACCAGGTGAGCATCCTGAAGAGATATGCAGCAGCAAAGTGCGGATGTCATTAGTGGGAAGCACAATTATCAGTAATTCCCAACATTCATGTCATCTGTGTGTCATATTATCAGCCCTGGAGGGGAAACAGCTTTGCTAAATTAAGGCCGGAAGTCATGGGTTTATAGCTGAGAATGAACTTAGCTTTCTTTTTGGTTACTGTTTTTTCTTTTTCTGTGGTGTTGATGAGGATCTGGCTGCTTGCCTGGGAAATTGTATTTATATAAAACAGTACTTTCTGACATTTGCTGGGATTTCTCCTTTGCAAAATGAATCTTTTCAATTTTTGTCAAAACCTTTTGCTGTAGAATACGTGTTTATATGATAGCTCTTCTAATGTGTCCACTTGACTGTGGTCTGTCTCTCTGAAGTATATTTTATTTATTTTAGAAAAAGGAAGAGAGAGGAAGAGAGGGAGAGAGAGGGGAAGAAAACGTGTGCATGAAAACCACAGCAAGTATGTGAAGGTCAGAGAACAAATTATAGGGGTCAGTTTTCTCCTCCCACTATAGGACTGATGCCCAAACTCAGGTCCCCTGGCTTGGCTGCAAGCCCCTTTAACCACTGAGTCAGCTCTGCTGTCTCTGTGGTTTGTTCTCACTTGAATCCTGACAAACACAGTTCATAATCCTCATAAAGCCCTATGCTAAGCCTAATTCCTGATGTGATGGTATTCAGAGGGTGCATGTATATGTGCATGTGTGTGTGCACGCATTCATGTGCATGAGAGAGATCAGGTCATGAAGGTGATGCTTTCATGAATGGGGTTTGTGTCCTCATAAAATGAGATGAATACGAGAGAGCTGGCTACCTTGTTCACTTGTTTTACAGCACTTGGGTTGCAGAGGGAAGCTAGCCACATGGAAAGCAGAACAACTCTCATCAGATGCAGGCTCAGCTACCATCTTGTTTTTGGATGCTGCAGTTTCCATAATGGTAAGAAGTAAATCGTTCATTTATTACATCCCATTTTGCCACATTTGTTACAGCAGCCTGAACCAAGACATCTGTCAAAGTTTTATCCAAAGAGACTGTGGATTTTATGTTACACTCAGCTCCCTCTCCTTGTTGGCACTTGCTGTTATCAGTTATTGTTTAATTTTAGCCACCCTGGTAGTGTGTGATACTAATTTGGTCATATTAACTTACTACATATCTCTACTTAGTAGTTTGAGGATTTTTTATAGGTTTATTTTCCATTTGTATCCTTTCTTGGATGAAGTCAAATTTTTCTATCATATTATTCCAGTGTTTTGTTGAGTTTAGCATATACATTCTGTGTATTCTTTGTTGGAACTGAACCTAAATTTTCTCTTTCTCATAATTATTATGAACAAGACTTTCAAATGATTTTTCAGTACATTCTGACTACATTTAAATATGGATGGTATTTGTGTGTTGACCATATGCCCTACCCTGTGACTTTCAGTCAGCCTCCCTAAGTTGGTTAGTTTATTGTAGGTTTTACACAACCTAGAGTTACCTGAGAAGAGGGAACCTCACCTGAAGAACTGCTGATTGGATTGACCTGTGACTACATCTACAAGAGGTTTTCTTGACTGATGCTTGATGTAGGAGAGCCAATTCCACTGTGGGTGTCACCATCCCTTAGATAAGGCTTGGGCTGTCTAATGGCTAGTTAAGCATGAACCAGAGAGGCAGCCAGTAAACAAAGTTCCTTCAGGATGTCTGCTTCATTTTCTGATTAAGGTCCTACCTTGATTTTCTTCAATGATGGACTGTTAACTGGAACTGTAAGCCAAATAAATGTATTCATTCCCAAGTTTCTTTTAGTCATAGTGTTTATTAAAGAAGCAGGAAAAAAACAAATTAAGACAGTGCTACAAGTCATAACATTATACAGAAATTGCTCAACCATATTTTCACTAGTGACTTATCTAAGCCAGGAGCCCTTAGTAAAGGTTAAACCAAGATTCAAGGAAATTTTGGCATTATTGCTTTGTAAATAACTGGCCATCCTTTAAAGTAGACTTTCATTGTAGTTAGCTCCGTTTCTGTTATATATTTGGGAATTAATCCCACAGTTCAGAAATCTTTTCTCCTAACTTCATGTGAAAACAGTTTCCCACTGCCAAGCCTTCATTTCTCTCCCCTAGGTAAGTGCAGAGATTCGCCTTCCTGCAATTATCTTTATCAGCAGGCATTTGGTCAGTGCTTAGGGTCAAGGTAAGAATATTCTATTTAAGGTATTCACAGGTATCCAAGGACATAGAATTACTACTTGCTCATGTGGCTGCTCTGTTTTTAACCCACGATCAGAATGGCTGATAACTGCATATCCTGGAATCGATAATTTAGAGGTCTGGGTATCTTCTTTGCTTAGAGCAGTAAGTCTAACTCCAGACCTAGGCCCATAGAAATTGTAGCCTCTGATGTATGTACTATCTGATCAAGAGCTATGGCTTCTCTCTGTTTACATAGGTTGCTTGGTTACCCAATTCTGTGCATGCTGGGAGAGGAAAAAAGTAGTGCACTGAAAATAAACCTTTTTAGTTCTTTTATCTACCACCTAAAAATGCAGTGTAGTACACTCACCTTCCCCTCTGGAATTCCCTGATGAGCTAATTTTTTTCTTAACTAACTTTTTTCATTAAGGAGTTCACCAGATGTGAACTAGCCACTCCTTCATTTGAGCTGACAGACACAGATGTGTGTGTCTAAATCCTTATCTGAATTTTTTGGGACAAAAAATTCTGACCCTGGAACTGCTAGGGCTGGGGAATTGCTGGTTTTAAGGGTATATAGGACTGTGAGTGTTTGTAACAGGTAGAACAAGGGAGAACAAGAACAACGGGGAATAAAGAATAAGAATGGAGAGGAGAATAAAAAATCTGGATAGACAGAACTTGTGAGTAGACTTCTTAACCCTCAGATTTTTAACCCCACTTTAGCTCATTATAGTGTCCTTTTTTGAACACTGGGAGGGAATCCCTATAAGCTGCTCTTTTAGGGACCCTGTTAAGATAGTCCTATTTTCATATTAGAAGTCTTTATTATATTCCTTTGATTTGTGTTCATGTAGAATCAACATTGTAGATCATCTTTTTTCTGCAAATAAAGACAATCTTATTTCTTCCTCTCCAATTATTTATCTATTATCTCTAACCCATGCATCTATCATCTATCTGCCTATCTGCCTATCTATCTATCTATCATCTATCTATCTATCACCTATCTATCTATTATCTATCTACCTATTATCTATCTATCTTTCATCTACCATCTAGCTATATCTTACCTTTTTGAACTAACTTAAACCTCCAGGTCTATAGTTAGTGGAAATGATAATATTTAACATCTTTCATTCATCCCTGATATTATTTTATTTTTCAGTTTCAAAATCTCACCTTGATCATTTTATGCTTTCAATAAAGTTCTCTAGTTTTCAGAATGATTGCAATCCCTGGATGGAGAAAATGGCACAGATTTACTCTAGCATAAATCTTCCTTGCCTTCCCACATCTACTCATTTTTTAGATAGTTCTACTGATAAATAATTCACAAAACATAAAATTCATCTATTTAAAGTGTTTCATTAAGTAGATTTGTGTCACCACCCCTATAATTAATTTTAGGGCATTTTCAGAAACACCATCACCAAGGAATAGGTCCATTTTTAGTTATTTCTCATTTTCCCTGTTTCCCCAGTTCCAGAAAACAGTTAATATACTTTCTGGCTTTATAGACTTGCTGTCTTAGAGATTTAACATGAATTAAATCAAATAATGTGATCTTAGAAACTGGGAGCTTTTTTCAATCATCATAATATGCTTAAATGCTATTCATGTTGTAACATGTATCCATATTTCATTTGTTGCTGACTACTATACTGTGCATGCTTACAACCCTGTATTTGTTCAACATTTGATGTAAATTTGGGTTGCTTCTGTGCTCTTAGTATTATGAATAGTGCTGGTGTGTACTAAGTCTTGTTTTGATACATGTTTTCATATGAGTATGCCCACAAGTGAGTTAATGGATCATCTGATAATTTTATGTTAACATCTTGAAAAACTGCCAATGCTGATGCATGTTTTCATCTTACTAACACTGGATATATATGTTCTAAGATCTCCATATTCTTGCCAACACTTGTTATTGTGGCAATGTAGTGTGATAGAAATATCTCCTACATTCTAAGAGACTGGAATTTTTACTGAACGTTATAGCCAGAGTTAATAAAGTACCTTGAAATCACTTAGGACTACCAGCCAACTGTGTGATCAGTTTGTTTATTTATCCTGTTTTTAAGGGACAATGCACCAAACAACCTTACTTGTCTTGTATTAACCTAAGCTAATGCATAACTGTAATTTTATTGTGCATTCTTCCTTGCCTTTGACCCAGAGTAGTGCATGTGAGTTCTAGGAGTTATTTGCTGAAAACGGTAAAACCAGCAATGAACTTCACTATAGATTTTGAACCAACATTTGGATATTGCTTGATGAACAATGTTTGTAGTACTGTTTAGATGTTTGTAGTACTGTTATCTGGGTCTGCTGGGGTCAGATGGAGCCAGGGACGTAATACCTTGGAATACTTTGTTAAAGATTTCCATAAAGTTTTCCCCATGCCCTCCCCATGTGATGCTTTTGATGCTATTCAATGGATACAGAGCAAAGATTTTTGTTAAGGATGGATGCACGCAGACAGACACAGGGATAGATTCACAAGTCAGCCTGCAGGCAGGCAGATTCAGACTTAAACAACCGATGGAGAATGGAGACCGGAAGACATGCAGCGAGTGCAGTAATGAAACCACGTCTAAGCTTGAGCTTGGTTAAATGACGCTAAGGGGAAATGCTTTGATTTCTTCCTTAATGCAACACATTATTGGGGAATCAGAGTTCATTATTAATACATGCAAACCAGTTGCACTCTGGTGCCCTGTGTGAGGAATCTTTAATGCATTTAATTCATGCAGATATTTTTGATCATCTTTTATTTTGAGTATTCTATTAGATACTAAATAATTGCAAAGCATTCTCATTTTCATTCTTGTGTCAGTCCAAATCATATCACCCTTGAATTATAACTTTACGGTAACTTGGAAATTAGGAAGTTAGAATTCTTAAACATTATTCTCTCCTCTCTTTATCACTTTGACACCCTTCTTTTCTTCTTTCCTTCTTTTCTTTTTCCTTTTGCCTATTCTTATTTCCTTGAATTTATATATCAATTTTGGAATTTTTTGCAAACAAGTAATCTATATTTTTAATAGACATTGTGAAGAATCTGCAGATTAACATGAGGAAATATTTTCACATTGACAGCATTAGGTCTTCTGATCCATGAGTGTAGAACATTGTTCCACATGGCTAGTTCTTTCATTTGTTTAAACTTTATACTTTTCAGAATAGAAATTTTATAGATTTTAAATATTTATTTAAACTATTATATATACAATGTTTCTTAGTTTAATTGTTCCATTGTATATCACAACTAGTGGGTTTAATTGTATTCTATCCCCTAAAATCTTATTTTTGTATTCTTAATACTTCCACTGTTGTTCCTTCTTTTTCTTTTTTGGTATTTTTGAGACATGATTTCTCTGTAGCTTTGGAGCCTGTCTTGGAACTAGCTCTTGTAGACCAGGCTTGCCTGTTCTCACAGACATCTACCTGCCTTTGCCTCCCAAGTGCTGGGATTAAAGGTGTGTGCCACCACTGACCAGCTGTTGTTCCCTTCTTAAATAACTTGTATTAACAAACAATGATCATATCACAAAGACAAATATAAAATGAAAGCTATGAAACTCCTAGATGATACTACAGCAGGAAACATAAAGGATGTTGGGTTTGTCAATGACTCACAAACAATATTAAAGGCACAACCTGTAAAAGGAATCAGTGGTAAGGCAGATGTCATTAACATCAAAATACTTGGCTGTATGGGAGACACTGTGTAGAGAATGAAAAGACAGTCACAGAACTCAGAAAAATCATTGCCTGCAATTCAAACTATTCTAAAGAACACTTAAAACTCAACAAGAGGAAAATTAACATGTTATCAATGATATAAGACTTTGACAGGCAAGAAGATACACTGAATAAATAGATAAGCACAGGGAAAGATGACTACATCACACGCCACAAGGGATGTGTGGACAGAAGCAGTTAAGATACCACCACATACCTACACAAGCAGCCCAAATTCGCAAGAGCAAACAATGAGGAGGAGGTGGGACAAAAAATGACTTTCGTTGTTTGGTGGTTTCTTTTAAAACAAAGTATACTTTATTCTATGCTAGAGAAATTTCACTACTTGGTATTTACACAAATGAGTTGAATACTCATGTTGAAAACCCATACTATATTTTTTAACTATATCTTATCTTTCCCAATCCTATGTACATTTATCCAAAACTATGACCAGGTTAGAGGTCTTTTCCATCTGAATCTGTTTTTATTGTGTATCTGTAATTACTTTCTGACTGGAATTGCTTTTAAAATAGTAAGCGGCTTGGTTGCAGAGGCCCTGGATGCTGGCCCTGCCTCTCTCTGCTTTTCAATGTGGCAGAGGTACCATCACTGCCACTTCTGTGACCTCCAGGTGGGAACCCTCTTTACCACCTCAACTCTAGGTAGCACCATTCAGCATAAAAATTCTTCTTATCACTGTAAAAGGTAAATCTGCAACCTGGAAATATCTCTGAGTATGGCATCAGGAATCCGCCATGCTCTCCTGCCTGAGCACTCCTAGCAGACCTGATCTTGTAGTGAAAAGGGAGCAGGCCTGCTTTTCGTCCGGCCCAGCTCCCACATGGCT
>LOJH01041668.1:0-14347 GCA_001685095.1 Ellobius talpinus | reverse complement strand
CAGATTCAGGACTGCTGCCTGAGATGATCAAGCCTCACAGGATACTCCAGTCAGAATTTGATCATAATTATAAATTTTCTTTAGGTAACTATAAGATTTTCAATGTCTCCCAACCAGCAGGAAGTTGCCTGGAAAACTATGCCTACATTCCCAAAAACTGGACTATGGATATTTTCCTTTATTCAGAATGTTGGTTACAAGTTGTTATAGATAATGGTCAGCAGAAAAGCTAAACAAAGGATATTAGATTCAGAGTTCTTGGTTTTTTTATAAGAGGGGGAAGTGGTATCAGACAATGGTCTGTATTCTGTCAATAATATTTTAAATAAATGCTGATTGGCCAGTAGCCAGGCAGGAAGTATAGGTGGGACAACCAGACAGGAAGTAGAGACAGGTCAATGACAACAGGAGAATTCTGGGAAGAAGGAAGCCCTAGTCTGCAGCAGTCCTGACCCTACCACAGAAGAAGCAAGATGTGACTGCCTCACTGAATAAGGTACCGAGCCACGTGTCTAACATAGACAAAAATAACGGGCTAATATAAGTGTTAATAAGAAGCCTGAGCTAGTAGTCCAATCAGTTTATAGTTAATATAGACCTCTGTGTGAATTCTTTGGGGCTTAATGACTGTGGGGAACAGGTGGGACAGAAACCCCAACAACAACAAAGAAGTCATGCTTGATTCTGTTCTTGTGTGTCTAGAATCCTGTTTTAAGCATTGTCAGGTTTTATGTGAAAATTCTGCCACATATTAGAATATTATATGTAAATGGACATTTCTTGTCTGGAACATCTGGTATCAAATAACCAACTCAGAGGCTGAATATGAATTATAAATGCCAGGCCAATAGCTTAGGCTTATTACTAACTAGCTCTTAAAACTTAAATTAACCCATTTCTATTAATCTATGTATTGCCATGTGGCTCATGGCTTTACCTGTCCTCTAGCATGTATTGCTTCCTGGGTGGCTGACTGCCTAGTGTTTCTCCCAAATCTGCCCTTCTTCCCATCATTCTCAGTCTAGCTTTCCCACCTACCTTCCTGCCCAACTACCAGCCCATTAGCTTTTTTATAACCAATCAGCATAATACATATTCATAGTGTAGAAAAGGATTGTTTCACAGAAGTGACCAATATTTTTATATATTAGGTATATTTTGAGTTATGTTAAACATTTGATATTTTTGAATTTTTTATTTTTTCTAGCCACATACTAATCAATATTTATTACATTTTCATTAACTTGATTTTATGTCTTGCCACAGTTTAACTGAGATTTACACAATGATGCATTTCATATTTTTCAAAGGAGCAAATTAATAATCATATGTCATTATGTAGTCATCGTGTCTTCATGATTAAATACTATACATATCTCTGAGTACTAAAAGCTTTTGATTGCCTTTAATAAGATGTATTTAAAGAAGTATATTTAACAATAGTTGATTTTATTAATTTGGGATTGATTGAAATTAATTAGAAGGCTTACAACTCATTGAGTGCACTGAAAATGTGCATTGCATTGAATGCATAAATAGGTTAAAGATTTATGTTCTTATTGCTTTGATTGCTCCTGATAATGATGTAGTTCTGGGAATCTTAAGGTTGAATCAGTTGCTTCATATACTCAATAAACTCATAATTCACTAGTCTGTGGTCTCTGACATCTCATTTGGGCAGAGGAAAAGAAGTATTTTCCAGCTCTCTTAAGTGATACTCTTCTTTTGTACTGAGTCTTGTAATTATTAATAAAAATATTTTTTGTCTATCTTTTATTACTTTCCTCCAAGCTTCATATGATTATCTTATGATTATCTTATGATTATCATATTAAAGTACAATGTCTGATGTTGAGTCTCAAGTCAACTCCAGGATCTAATATGACTACATATTATGATCAAATTATATTTTACTTATATTTAAAAACCTGTTAACCTTGATAACAAGGCGTTCTTAGTTCAGTCTTCAGATCACATTTGAAAAACCAAACCTATTGCCATGGAGTCCAAGTATGAAGTTGGAAGAAACAGGCATATCTGAATGCTGAGTGACCAACCAGCCTAGCCTACTTAGAGAACTCTGGATCAGTGAGAGACTATTTACAAAATCAGGTGCACAACACCTGGTGCTCAAAACATAAGCTTGTTCACTGCACCAACACATGAACAAATGAGTATCCATATACTTACATGTACACGCATATACACAACTCTACACACTCACAAACCAATAGAGTTTTCACAATGAGTTTGTATTTACAAATTCGGTTCATGTGTCTTCATTCTTCTGAATGGGACATTTGCCAAATTTTGTGCATAATTCCAGTTTTCATACACCTAACATTACTTTGCAAGTATTTGACATGTGTAATCTCTAGCTTCTTTAGTTGACAAGAATCTATAGTGAACAAGATATTTGTCTTTTATTCATGGTCCTGTGAATGTGTTTAGTTATTGGGAGCAGAAACTGTTTACAGCTCTTACTTCTTATTTCAATCTGCATTCCTTATATGAATAGCTGTAATAAAACAGGACAAAACAGATTTTGATGGGCAGTTTCATTCTAGACCATCTGTTCATCTTTGCTGGAGAGCAGAAACCTGGACTTAATTGTTCCATGCTTGTAGAGCTACTTAAATGTAAAGTATGGTGATGAGAATAACACAGTTTCTCATTTGCTTTTATTTCTACCATTGTTCTTTGGACATCTCTTCGTCTTCCCTTCACAGAGGACAATAGTCACACTGATCCTGCCAATGAGAGTCAAGATGTGGTTGCAAAAGAACAGGGCTCCTTTTCTGGGTGATTTTGAAGCACAATGTCAGTGTGTCATGTCTAGACTGTACTCCACTATGTTGGAGATTCAAACATTAGAGAGACTGTGTTAGTGCTCCAGGTTAAAATGTCCAGGGTGAAATATATGAAGTGAGAGTGTGGCTGTGAGTGAGCAGGTGGTCAGCTTAATACCAGAGCTGATCACAGTTTAGGAAATAAATCTGATTCTGGCAGCCATGTTACTGTGAGCTACAGTTCACCAATCATAGGGTTCCTGGGACTGAAAGATCATGCAGCTGTTGACAATGACCTCGGTCTTGGGAACTGAAAGGAAGCAAAGGTAAGAATAGCTGTCCCTTTAATTTTCTGAAAACATTCATCAGATTTGCTTCATTGGAGTAAAATACAAAGCAAAGCAATCTTCTTGTGATCTAGGGGTCACCAATTCATCCTACAGAATGGCCTTGCACATCTTATAATATTTCATTTGAATGTAAACGTAATTACTGGACAGTAAATAAAGATTTTCCTTCTCCATTGATTACTTAGTGCAAGTTGTGAGAAGCATTGATCTGTACAAGCTTAGCTTAAAATGGAGCAGATGGGTATGTAAAGGTTTGCTCAAAATCAATATGAATTAGATTTCTACTCCCAAACAAAATTAATTATAAGTTTGAATGACTATTTTCTTTGAGTTAATGTGGTAGAATGCTGTCTATAGCAATCTGTTATGCTAGATTGAATGAAAACATGGCCACAGATCTGAAAAAACCCACAAAAGGTATTCTGTAGGAAATGTATTTTGATGAGTGTAGTTATAAATATGAGGAAGAGACCTGGCAAGTCATCCTTATCAACTTAGAACATGAAACCCAATATGGACAAGTTTAACAGAACCACCATATTCAGGCTGCCCATGCCTGCTTCAGCTTTGCCAGGGCATAAATTTCAATTCAAAAAATTCTTTTCATATATAAAATTCCTGTGTAGGGACCATATTTTGTTTGTAAAAATTGAGTTAATTAAAATGAAATTCTGAGAAAATGTGAGTAATAAGAAAGGTGATTGTGGTATTTTGTGTTACTTACTTTTACAGTGTTTGCCCTTCTTTCTTGATTGGGTGTTTGCAGAGATTTATGCATATGCTACCCTAGTTTACTTCTGACCCCTCTAAACATATCAGTGCTGATTGGATGACATCAGTTAAGGGGAGATCACTAACATTTATGTCCTTGTTTATGGCTCTTGCTTACAATGTAAAGAAAATGACAATCCATGTACAAGTCAATTAGTTCTATATTCATGTTTCTTTACTTTGACATGAACACAGTCTAGATACTCATGTTCCTGGATATTTAGCAATAGGAAGCATTTTGCTTACCACCCCTGCTAATGAGAATTGCAGGTTTGGAGAGACCAGACACCAGAGGATGGTGCAAGTGAGGTGTAATTATCTCTCCAGCTCTGTGTCAGAACTTAGAATGGATACTCTTCATTTGTCATTTCCATAATATACAACACTGGCGAATTATATTGAGGGCATTATGCTGATTGGACCAAGTGAGCAGGAGGGATCAACCTCTTTGAACATACTGATAACACATTTGCATGTAAGAGAATGGGAAATAAATCTAACCAAAATTTAAGGATCATCTACCTCGGTGAGATTCTTAGGAGTCCAGTGATGTGGGCTATACAGAGATATTTCTTTTAAGATGAAAGATAACTTATTACATCTGTCCCCTCCCACCATCAGGAAAGAAGTACAACGTTTAGTGGGCCTATTTGGATTCTGGAGACAATCCATTCCTCACTTGAGTTTGTTACTTCAACCCTTATAAACAAGTGACTCAGATATCTGCTAGCTTTGTATAAGGCCTGAAACAAGGGATCAGCAGGTCCAAGCTGTTGTGAAGTCTGCTGTATCAATTGGACCATATTATCCAATAAGTCCGAAGGTATTTGAGCTGTTAGTGGCAGATAGGGATGCTATTTGGAACCTTTGTCAGTGCACTGTAGATGATTTATAGAGCAGACCATTGAGCTTTTGGAGCAATGCTCTAATATCCTCTACATACAAATATTCTTTCTTTTAAAGTCAGCTCTTGGCCTGCTATTTGGCCTTAGTGGAAACTGAAGTTTCACAATGGGCCACCAAGTTACCATGTGATGTGAGCTGCCCATCATGAGTTGGATGTTACTAATCCATCAAGTCTTAAAGTAAAATGTGCATAGCAGCAATCCATTATCAATGGGGAAGTAGTATATACATGATCAAGCCTGAGCAGGTCCTGAAAACACAAGCAAATTGCATGAAGACATGGCCCAAATGTTTATGATATTTACTACAGTTATATTGCCATCTACTCCCAAGGATGTGCCTATAACCTTATGGAGTGTTCCCTACAATGGGTTGATTGAGGAAGAGAAGACTATGCACTAGTTAATGGTAGTTCTCCAGGTTATGAAAGCACCAACCAAGCTGGGTGGTGGTGGTGCATGCACACCTTTAATACCAGCACTGGGAGGAAGAGGCAGATAGATCTCTGTGAGTTCAAGGCCCGCCTGTTCTATAAGAGCTAGTTCCAGGTCCAGGACACACACCAAAGCTGTACAGAGAAACCTTATCTTGAAAAAAAATAACCAAAAATAAATTCAAAAACAAAAACAAAAAAAGCACCAACCAGAAATGGACAGCTGCAACATTGCCACCCATTTCTGGGACAACCATGAAAGACATCAGTGAAGGGAAATTTTCATAGTGTACAGAACTTCAGTATACATGAAAATACATTTTATTTGGAGGTAGAAATAGACAGATATGCAATTCTTCACTGATTGGTGGACTGCAGCCAATGAATTGGCTGTATGGTCAAGGACTTGGAAAGAACATTATTGGAAAATTGAGGAGAAGTATTTGTGCAAGAAGTATGTGAAAAGATTTACCTAAGGGTGAAGGATGTCAAAGCACTTGTGTCCCATATAAATACTTGTCAAAAGAGGACTTCAACTGTGGAGGAGTTTAATAATCAAGAAGATAAGGTGACCCATTCTGTGGACAGTCAGACTCTTAACCCAGTCATTCCTCTCATATTCCTGGGCCTATTAACAAAGTGGCCATGGTGACAAAGATAAGGCTTATATATTGGCTCAACAACATAGAATTCCACTTACCAAGGCTGTTATTGCTCTAACAGAGTCCAACACTGAGCACCAGATATGGCATCATTCACCAAGGTTACCAACTAGCGACCTGGGAGTACATTCACTATACTGGACAACTTCCTACAGAAAGGACAACACTTTGTCCTTACTGTAGTGGATACTTATTCTGTTTATGTATTTATCTTTTCTGAGCATAATGTTTCTGCCAAAACCACCATATATGGACTTATAAGATGCCTTATCTACTGACATGGTATCCTAGACAATATTGCTTTTAACCAAGAAACTCACTTCCCAGCTAGAGAAGTTCAATAGTGGGCTCACAACCATAAAATCCACTGCTCTTACCATGCTCGCCACCATACTGAAGCAGATAGCATGATAAAAAGAATGAATGGCCTTTTTGTGCACACAGTTGTAGAGCCAATTAGGAGGCAGCAACCTGGAGAGCTGTGCAAGCATTCTCCAGAAATTGGTGCCTATTTTGAATCGATGTCCAATATATGGTGTAGTTTTTCCCATAGCCAGGAAGTATGGGTCCAGGAATCAAGAAGCAGTAAGGGAAGATTTCACTATCTGGCTTAAGGACACTTGGTGATCCCCCCAATTGTTTTTTGCTTCATGTTTGCACTATTTTAAGTTAAACTGGCCTAGAAGTTTTGATTCTAAGGGTGAAAGTGCTCCTGCTTTGAGGCATAACAAATATTCTATTCTACTGGCTGCTCAGACTCCCCCTGTACACTTTGGATTACAGATGCCATTAAGCCAACAGGCTAAGAAAAGATAACAGTAAAATAAGTGATAAATCCTTATAATCAAGGGGAAATTGGATTGCTTCACCATAATAGAGAAAAGAAAGTTTATATTTTGATTGCAGGAGATCTTTCATGGTTGTCAACTTGACTAGATCTAGAATTAACTAAACTTACAAATGGAGGCCACACCTGTAAAGGATTTTTGCTTAAGCTGAAGTTGGAAGATTCGCTTTTAATCTGTATCACGAGGCAGGAATATACAATTTAATGCATATCATTTGAACTGGGAAAAGGTGGGCCTTTAATATGCATCTTGAGGATGGAATACTTACCTGACAGGAGAGATATATGGAGACAATGATGACCAAGGTGGTTTTTCTAGAACAGGTTTACTATTGCACTTTGGATGTATTCTTATAATGTGCTTTTATAGCATGACATAGAATAAATTTTATCTTCAACTTGACAGGTTTGCATTCTCTCTGCATTCTCCCTGTCTCTCTCCCATTTATTTGCAACTCTCTCTCATTCATTCATTCTCTCTCTCTCCTTCTTTCCTTTACCTGTTCTCTCTATCCCTCCCTAACTTTCATTTTCCCTCAATGTGAATCACTTCAGCATATTGACCTGTGACAATGTGGAGAAGCCCTTATTTATCCCATTCTATACTACCCAGTGTCTATCAGCCTCAAAGCTCTCCCTGAATGCCAGCTGCAATTTGATTTAACAGAGAAAAAGATAGGGAGACAATCTGCTAAATCCCACTGTGTTACTCCCTAAAGATTTGTGCTGAAATACTTAGGCAGTTTGAGACAGCATTGAATGGTTTCTTTGTGGCAAAAGCTCACTGCTGCATTTAGCAAAGAATAAATCATCTTTAAAATACTGTCTGCAAGTGGCCAGGTAGAATTAACATTAACAAAGGAAACCTGTCCTTCCCTAGCTTTTCCATTTTCTGGTGTGGAGACTACACATTTCAGGGTTGCCATTTAAATCCCCTTATTGTATTGAATTCATAAAGTAAGTTTTCACAAACTCAGACATAATTCATGGGTAAACACATAAGCTCATTTTTGAGGGGCCATATTTCCTTGCACAACCTTTGAAGTTCCATTGTTCTCTACTATGTTAGTTTCTAATTTGCCCTATTGAGAGTCCATTTGTCTCAATGTTATGACTCTCTAGGGTTTGCTAAAATTTTTATGAACCCACTTAAAGTTTCTAAGTCTAGCTACTGTTGTATTAGCTCAGTTTGGTTAAAATGCAATCAGCTTGATAAGCCAGATGTGTGCTTTTCCCATCATCCCACTCCTGTTTAAACCATACCTCTGTAGTCATTACTGTCTTCTTATTAGGGCTGAAATGTTCCCAAGTCTTGGCTTGTCTCCAGTCTTTTGGAATATCACTCTGAATTATGCCTGTAATACTTGTTGTTTTTTTGAAGGGTAAATATCTTGTCTGTTTATTCTATGGATTCCCATGAAGGACCTAGTGAGCTTGCTGCCAGCTACTGTTATCTTGCTCAATCCATCAGCTAATTGCAGGACCTCTTATTTTAAACTGGCAATTTTGTTGCAATCACTATTCTGCACACTCTGACCCATTATTTGTACTCTGACCCATCATGGTAATGAAAGAAAATTAAATACACTCCAAAACATATAGCAAAGAGCACTCTGATGAAATAAAATGTTATATCTATAGCCTGAAATTTAAATATGGGCTAATTCTTTGTCTAGGGAGAGTTTTTATGTAAAGCTCTTTGGAAACAGATATAATGGATAAAGACTTTATCCAAACAGAAGTGTTGAATTGACTCCCTAGCCTGTGCCTTCCATGTGTTTATGCGATTGTGTTTTTAAGTCAGTGTCTTTATTCATCTGAAAATATCACCCTAGTGCTTTATCCCATCTACAAAGGAAACACAGTCAAGCTCCGCTCAGTGGTTGGCATAAATGTTTCAATTCCTGTAAAACCACTGAAAGAAACTAAGATAGAAGAATAAAAGTGAGATTGTCTCAATCTTCTACCTCTAAATAATTCTTCTTTATATATAAGGCACATAAGATCTATCATTTTTGAGCTGAAAATTATATAAGCTTAGAATTGTATGATTATATATGGAATGAAATGCAGTGAAAAGTACACAATATTGAGCAAAGTTGTAATAATGTATCTTTGTGGAATTCAAATTATGTCATAATACCTATTTGTAGTCAATTAAGAATGCCTTGAAAGAAAGAAATAGCTTGTAAATTATAATTATAGAAAGAGAATTTCTAATTACATCTCTTAGAGTTAAAATAGAAATTAATATTCAATTAACCATATTTTAGGAAGTATCACAGCACAGATTCCTTGTCATCCAGAACATATTTAATCAAACTTTATAAGACATTAGCATATAACTCAGTGTTACACTGTGTCAAATCTTCAAATTCCAATGGTTATAGAACATTAATTTTAGTCATTCAAGGATTAAAGTCACATTTCCAGGAAATTGTGTTAAGACTGATGATAGTGAAAAGGACAGAAAGTTAACCACCCTTAGAACTGTGTTGTATCCAATAATATTTGTAAATCAGGCCAAACATAGAAGGTTTTCTTCTGGTTTCTATGAAGTACTTTATGTTTCAGTACCACACTGGTTTTGTATTTTGGATACTGTTATAACTTCAAAATTTTTCTTCTGCTTAGGATTGTTTTTGCTAGCTGTGAACTTGTGACTTTTATATTAAGTAAAGGATTACTTCTAATTTTGTGGGGAATTGCTAGACTTGTCATACATATTGTATTACATCTATAAATTTCTCTTATTATGACCACATTGTCACAATATTAATTGTGCCCTGCATGTACATGACCCCTTTAAGTTCTAGTATCTTCTTCATTTTATTAAGTATTTTGAAGATGTCACAGAATGTCTTTCACATCCTCTGCTGTTTATCATATATATATTATTCTCTCTCACTCTCTCACACACACCCATGATTGTTATAGCTCATTATTAAACTTAGTGAATTATTTCTGTACATTTGATTTATAGCTTTCCATAACATACAATATGAAGATTATTCAGAATATATAAAATAATCATAAATTTGAAATTTATGCCATGCTTGTGTGCCTTGGTCATGGTGTCTTTTAACTGTCAGTCACTAAGACAGAAACTGGTACCAGGGACACAGGTATTGCTATGACAGGCCTGGCCATGTTGGTGTTTGGAGGAATATTGAATATTTTAGTAATGTGAAAGGAAAAATTGATTGAATATTTTATGCATGATTTAGTGAATCATCCTTGTAGGAACTAGAAGACTGTTTTGCTGAGAGCAATGTGAACTGTCAGGGACTAATTCAAGATGTTTCAGAGGGAAGGTATATGTTTCAGTTTGCATAGAGACCATTTTTATGACATTTTGGCAAAGAATGTGCCTGGTTTTCACCCTGGTCATAAAAATCTGCCTGGGGATAAATTGAAGACTCTTGGACTACTATTGGCAAAGGAAATGTCAAGACAACATAGAGTTGACTTTCTTGACACATAGTTATCAGGGATCACCATTTTGGGGAATCTACAGTGAAAATGAACAAGCAGAAAAAAGAGAAATATAATTTACAGTTTGAGGATATAAAAGAACCAGGACACATAACATTGAAGCAAGTCCTGTGTTTGAGCATGTGAAACACTCAAAGGAAGTCCTGGAACTAAGTGAAATAAGCAGAGTGCTAGTTTCAGGGTGAGACTCTACCCAGCTCACCCTGCATCCTGTGAAAGGAAAAGACCCTAGATGTTCCCTAGACCTAAACAAAAATGATGAGCTTATCAAAATTCAACTCAAGGAGGGGACTCAATTTCTAGCCACAGCAAGCAGAACCTGACAGTTTTATCCATGTGCTTCTGATTATCAGAATTCTGAAGGATACAAGAAAGGAGTTATGGATTCTTCCTCTACAATTAAGGAAAATCCCTTAGGCTAGGTGTATGGCAAGGGAGTCCTTGCTTAGAGGCCTTTGGGAGGCCATGGTGTGAAGCTATGAAGGTAAAGCCTGGATTGTGTTGCATACTTCAAGATGTTGGAGATCATTTGGGGTCATGGGATGCCTGTGGATGCCCATAAATGTCAGCCTATTTCTACCTTGTCTGAAGGCCAGAGAGTTTTAGCTTGCTCGAAGTTGTTAAAAAGTGTGGCTACACACCCTGACCTAAGTGTGTTTTGGACTTTAAAATGGCTCATACAGTTAGAACCACTCCACCCTGACCAAAGGTCAAAGAGTTCTAGCACATCTCTGCTCCTTCTTTTGAATTAGGAGGTTTGATGTAGGGAGTGACTGCCTTCAGGATCCTTGGTCTAGGGTGGGTTCACTGCCTAAACAATGGAATGATTTTCTCATGAGTTAATTGTTTGATGTCTCAAAGTATTGATGCCTTACTACAGACTTCTTAGTTCACAGGACCTTCTGGAACCTGACAGGCCCTGCTCTAAACAGTAAAAGGCAAATATGACCTTCAGTGACCATGGAGGACACTGAAGAGTATCTCTAGGTAGCAAGCAAATAAGTTCTCTATCATTTTTGATCAATAACTCAAGTAAAATTTAATCCTTCTCATAGATCTCTGATGCAGTTTGACAGCTTAGAGGTTGTGTCATTTAAAAGGACAGCTTCACCAAACAAATTTCAATAAGATATTCTCTCTCCTGCTGCATTTCATAGTCTTAAAGATACTTTTTCATTATGCAAAATATCTGTCACAGTCATTCTGCTGCTGTTTAAGACTTATATTTTCACAAATCCAAAAAATTCTTTTGAGTTCCAGGGAGCTAAATTAAAGGGTCTGCCTTCAAAAGGTCAGATATACCCTTCTCAATTCCTGGTCCTCAAAATTTTCTTTCCTAAATTTGACTTTGTTCTCTGTTCTGCCAATATCTTAAACAGGTATAAGAGACACCAGACATTTCCATACCACATACACCAGATAGGAGTAAAGAGACCAGCTACACCAGGATGTGACTAGCACCCAACTTTTTCAGGTTCCCCTACCAAGATGAAACCCAAAAATAAGCAGGAAAGAGTCTTGAGAATCCACCATCCCAATTCTTTTAACCTGTTGTGCCTAACCTCCCACCTTTTTATTATAAATAAGAGATGGGAATGCAATGGTCTGTCCTGTCCCTTTAAGAGGCAAGCCCCACCTACTACTTCCCCCCATTCACTGAGGCAAGCAGATCTTCCTTCTGCTTCCAGCTTGAGCTCTTTCTTTTCCTTCTCTCTCCTGAACTCTCCTGAAGAGGTAGCTTCTCCTCTCATTTCCCTCCTCCTCTCTCTGTCTCTCTGCCTCTTTCTTTCCCTCTCCTTTCACTTTCCTTCCACAACCCACTAAATAAATACCCATTTTATCTGCATGGCATGCCTATCCATATCTGTCTCCCACCTGCCATGGCTCCTGGTGGGACCAGCTGCCTCTCATGGTCCACCATGGTCTCCCACCTGCTGCTATCCTAAACTACCTGCAGTGGCCTGCTGCCACCCCTCAGGGAACTGTACCATTTTACAGCTGCCCTCGTGGCCCACCTTGGTCTCCCACTTGAGGAACTGTGCAGCATTTTATCTAAACTATTACAGTAATCATGACTCTTAGTCTCTGTGTCACATACAAGCAAGTTCTCATCTGTATAAATGCTGGATTTTTGTGCAGTGCTTTATTAAATAAACATCTATTCCACTTATGAAAAAATACAACTAAATGTCATTTTACAAACCACTAGATAATTTAAATTTACATCATTTAATTCATGTATGCAATACACAACTAAATTTAATTGGTGAGATTTCCCTTTAATTCTCAACTGCACTAATTCAAAATATGTTTTAAAAAAGAAAGAAAAAACAGGCTTTCTAGAGACTCTGTTTATCATTTATTATAATACCAAAGCACTCTTAACAAATGTACTATCACATTAGCTTCATTGGATATAAAAATAGACATAGATTTTATTTAATTGAGTCATTATCAATGGTTAGATATAATTAGTGTTTACACTAATCTTTCCAACCATAAGAGAAAGTCTAAACAAACTGTGGAATGTAGTTTTACCCCTAGTAATGAACAAAGAAAAAATACTATGCTTTGTGCATGAATGGCAAAAGTTTTAAAGAGAGAATGTTTTACTGTGATCTTATGTTAAAAATATTTCATTTATATCAAAATAGCTCATTCACTTATAGTATTAATAATACACATAAGTTGATTTAAAGGGAAAGTTTTCTCAAAAAATTGATATTGAATATACAAAACCAGTATTTATTTAATAAAGAAATACATGGTTTTGTGATGAAATCATTTTGTAGAGGAACTAATATATCATTTTGACAAAAATATAGAAAAACATCCTCTGTTGGTTTTAAATGGAGCAAATGAAAATATCCACAGATAAAGAGTACATTGTCTGTTTTATTTCTATATAGTCTTGCTGCATTGTCTGAAATGTCTTTATAAAATGATATTCCTCTTTTGCGACCATATCTTCTGTAGGATAGTTTAATATCAAGAACAATGAGTATTTTCTTCCAGAGAAAGCTTATCTTGCCCCAGCCTAATTAAGAGACCTTGATATCCAGGTGTGGTAGCACCTGCCTTCAATCCCATCACTAGGGAGGCAGGGGCTGGTGGATGTCCTTGAGTTCGAGGCCAGGCTGGTCTACAAGAAAAAGTTCCAGGACAGGCTCCAAAGCTAAAGAGAAAACCTGTCTCAACAAAACCAAAGAGAGAAGTACCAATGTTACTGTCCATCATTGGTACTTTTATTCCTTGCAACAGCACACTTAAGAAATAAATGTCATTGATGATAAAGTCAGTTTTTTTCTATAATTGTCCTTAAGTAATAATATATTAAATATTTTCTGGATTGTAAATTACTTAAATGCACTTATAGCATTTACTATTGACTCATGCCAAAAATGCTATAGAAATTAGTGGTAGAGTAGAATCAAGGTTATATTTCTTTATTTTCTTCAAATGTAATCTTCAAGGGTGTTCACATACAGAGATGAGCTAGTCTGATATTCATACTTTAAAAACTTTATGATTCTTTATTTCTTCAAATAAACTTTGACGGTACATTATATTGTAAATCATACATTTCAAAACTAGCATATATGCAAATATTTATGTCTGAGTGTGACAATGCCCCTATATGTAGTTAATAATTATTTAATTTCTTCATATGAATGATTCAAGTAGTGTACAACATAGCCTCATGCATAAACTAAGTCTTATTCACTTCCTAAAAGCGGCTTATTGACAGAACATGCTAGGAACAATTAAGTCAACAGAACTTTCTGTTTTACACTAACCTAAAGTACTAAGTTAAATTGTTAAGGCAAATTAAAAACAGCTCCAAGATAGCACACATTTATAAAATATGTGTTGAGACTTCTATACAATGCTAACCATGTGAGAATTATCACTAATGAACCAGCAGTATAAGTCCATGAATATATCAGGAATTAACGCATAAAGCTGATTTGGAATTAAACACTCACTGATACATGAACAGAAGCTTTAGGGGAAGAAGGAAGGTATATATTTATTTTTAAAACTGACAAGGAGAGCTGACTGAGAAGCCAAGGACAATGGATCTGGGCTTTGAT
>LOJH01041667.1:0-14348 GCA_001685095.1 Ellobius talpinus | reverse complement strand
AGTGCTATGAACTTTCCTCTTAACACTGCTTTCATTGTGTCCCATAAATTTGGGGTATGTTTTGATGCTTCAGTTATGCAAACTGAGTAAGTGCTAGAGCATAGTGTCTATAACTAGCAATTCTCTATAATAGAGTATTGCTACTCTACTTCAATTAACAGAGGAAATTTTATGTTAAATATTCTTATGACAAGGTAATTATATATATGAGAGAGAGAGACCTTTTAGGGGCAAACATTTTCATGGAACTGATTTTCACTGTGGTTTCATGGGTCATAGTTACATAGTCATCTTAAAACTCACAAATTGATCTGTAATACCTAGATGCAGCATTTTATATTCAATGTTACCTCAATAAAGAGCTTTTTAAAAATCTTGAAATTTTGTAGCTTGTCTCCCAGCTTTATTATTCTTTCCGAAGTGTTTTTGGCTGTTCTAGATCATTTGCATTTGCAACTGAATTTTAGAATCACTTTGCCACATTTTAGAATTGGCATTATCTATAACAGATCTTGCATGGAGTTTTTTTTAAGCATTTGAAAAAGTCATTTTAGAGCTACAAATGAGTTGAAAAATATATAATTTTCCCATCTCCACTATTTTTAGGTTCTTCGAATGCTCATAGCGCACATTAAAAATGGTGCAATAATCAAAATCAGTAAATTAATTCTGGTATATTATTTGACCATAGATTTTAATCAGATTTCTTCTACTTGCATTTTTCTGACTTTGACATTATTATTGAAACACAGTAGCCTGGTATTTTGTCCCTCATTTTGGATTTGTCTGATAGTCCTCTTGTTACTGGATTGAGGTTGTCCATTTAAGGTTATAATACCGTAGAGTTGAAGTGCCCTTCTCCTCATATAATATAGGTAGCAAATTATTACCATGAGTGGTATTGAACTTGATCACTTGGTTCAGGTATTATTAGCTGGATTTCTTTCCAATAAAATTAGTGTTTTTCTGTGTTCATGGTGTATTCTCTAAAATGAAAATGACCAATTTCAGTTTAAGAGGAGATGAATTAATTTATCTCAATCTTCAAGAAGGAGGATTATTAACAAAACATGTGGGTATATGTTAAAGTCACCACAGTAATTAGTAAAAGTTTTGGAAAATATATTTTGAGGTTATGTAACTACCCTATTTCTTCTTAAGTTTGGATGCAGTAGTGATAGCATTTATCAGTGTACTTTGCCTATAGCAACTGTTACTATGGTCCTCAAATAGCTATATTCTTTTTACTTATTCAGTCTCATTTATTAATTAGAATTATTGAGCGAGAAGCAGTTGTTTATTGAAGAATTTATTTAAGCATGAGTGTTTTCAGATATTTATTTTGTTAATTGTCTTGTAATCCCACATTATCATTTTTTTAAAAATAATAATTTTATTTAAAACAATTTTTAAATTCAAATATGTTTGACCATATTCTTTACCTTTTCCAAGTCCTCCTCCTTAGCTACTTAACATTAAATTCTTTCTCAAAAAAGTCAAATAAAAACACAATACAGCAACAAAACCAAAAAACAAATAATACCACACCCAAAAGAAAACAAACAAACAAACTGTAAACTAATAAACCACACACAAAAATCTATGGAATTCATTATATGTTGGTCAACTACTACTGAGCATGAAGTCTGTCCAGGAGTGGTCGTTATACTCAGTGTCACTCTATTGGAGAAAACTGTTTTTTTCCTCTCCCAGAAGGTATAAGTGACAGTTCAGTTGTTAACCTTTGCCCTATTTTTTTGCTATTCATAAAATAGCAAAATAAAATATAATAAGATAAAAGCTATGACATTGAAGTTTCACAAATCAAACCAATAGAAAGAAAAGAGCTCTAAAAGAAGGCCTAGAAATTAGAGCCCCACTCATTCGCACCATTGGGAATTCCTTAAAAACACTAATCTGGAAGTCATAATATATATACTAGGGATCTGGTGGAGAGCCATGCGGGCCCTGCGCATGCTGCCTCAGTCTCTGTGAGTTCAAAGGAACATTTCTCATGTTGATTTCAAGATCCTTGTTTTTTGGTGTCCTCAATCCCCTCTGCCTCTTAAATTTTTTCCACCTCCTCTTCTTAAGAGTGCCCTGAATTCTGAGCAAAGGGGTTTGGTGGAGATATCCCATTTAGAGCTAAATGTCCCAAGGTCTATCACTCTGGGTAATGTCTGGCTGTGGGTCTCTTTATTTGTTCCCATCTGCTGCAGGAGGAAGCTTCTCTGATGATGTCTGTGCAAGGCATTGATCTATGAGCATAGGAGAATGTCATTATGCATCATTTTATCACTAGACCCCTCCCCCCTTTTAGAGCAGTATTATATGGTTTTTCCCTATGTCCCTGGAGTATCTAGTCTCAGATATTTGTTCACCCGTGCAGTGTTGGGAATGGGTTTGATCTCATGGAGTGGGCTTTATGTCAAATCAGTTATTGGTTGGTTACTTCTTCAAGTTTTGTGCCACCTATGCACTAGTATATCTTGCATGCAAAACACCATTGTAGATAAAGGCATTGTGGCTGGCTTTGTGTTTTTTTTTTTATCCTTTGATAGCATTAAGAGCACCTTCCTGGATCAAAGATGCTGGAACTTAGGGGTGAAGGCTCTATGTAAGCCTGGCTCAAAATCACAATGTTCAATGAGTTGTGTAGGTGTTGTCACCAGCAATGGACCTTAGTTCCACAATATCATTATTTAGCTCAAGTTGATCCAGTTTTGGAAATTCAAAGCTCTTTCAGGTTGAAAATGTAAGTCTTTGATAATTTCCTGTCTTCCATTTTAAAAAACACTTTACTTCAAGATAGTCCAGGTCTGCACTGTGCTTTCCGTGTCCTATACTCACATACTTCTTCAACTAAATTTAATTCCTTTCCCTGGAGAATGGCATTAGAACTGAATATCTGGACACTAGGTGGATTCGTTACTGTGATTTTGTTACCATCCCTAGTTCTTATTTGCAGACAGAAATAGTAGATTTATGCTTTTGAGATGCTACAGTGAAATAACCCAGACTGAGAAATTTGCAAACAAAGGAAATTTACTGCATGCAATTCTGGAGTCTGAGAATTTCAAGACCTGGTTTCTAGAGACTGTGTCTACTTGAGAGTTTAATCGCTGATTTCTAGGATATGTAATATGGAAATGATAAACATGTTCCCTAAAGCCTCTTATGTAAAGGTACTGATCAAACTCTCAAAACACCATCTCTCATAATTTTAACACTATGCTGGACAATAAGTTCTGAAATATGCAAATGGAGTGGGCACCAAATTCAGAGGGCAGAAGTATATTAATCTGCCTGCATACTAATTCATTTAAAACTTTATCTTAGAGACAGGAACAGTGTAGTGCATGCCAGTTGTCCCAGAACATGGGAGGCAAAGGTAAAGGAACCAAGAGTTTGAGGCCTTCTTGTATTGAATATTGAGACTTTGTTTAAAAAAATGTAATAAAATATGTTCATACAAAAACTTCAGTTTAGTGTGGTTGATATATGTCTATGTGATCTATAACTCTTATAGCATAGTCTTTTGCCTTGGTAACAAATTTCTTCTCTGTAACTATAATTCATGCCAGATTTTTGAATGCCATTCCATAAATTTAAAGAGCAGTTTATAAAGAAATGGCAATGATTTTGAATCTCCTATCTCATAAACGCAGTATATTTGTTTCACTATTCAATTTCTGTCAGCAATGGTATGTAGATTTCAGTGAACAGGTCTTGAATGAGCTCCGTCAGTTTTATTCCTAAATTTATCATTTTTGATGCTGTCATAAGTATTTCTCATTTTATTTATTTTTAAGTCTTTATTGCTAATCTATATGAATGCAATTCATTTTCTTTTATTGAGACAGGTTTTCTCTGTAACAGTCCTGGAAGTCCTGGAATTCCCTTTGTAGACCAGGTTGGCCTCAAACTCACAGAGATCTACTTGCCCCATCTCCCATGTGCTGGGACTAAAGGTGTTTGACACCAATTGTCCAGATTTAAATTAGTTTTTATATTGATATTTACATTTATTCTTTTCTGAGTCTAATGATACTTTTGATTACTCATTTTGTAGATAACATTGATTCATCTACATATTTTGTACATGCCATTTACAAATAAAAACTAGTTTAACATCTTTCTTTCTGATCTAAGTAAGATTTTTTGCCTTTTCTTTCCTAACTTATAACTACTGAACAAAACCTATTGGTTTGAATGAAAATGTTGAGAATAAATACTCTTTTCTTGTTTCTGATCCCAGGGGAAAGTAAACAATATTTCATCAAGTATTAATAATTATATGGAGATTTATATAGCTATTCTTAAAGAGTTGAAGTGCCCTTTCATTCCAAATGTGGCTAGACTATCTAATAAATCTTGGAATTTTGTAGTGATTGTCAGTAGTAATTGTCAACTCGGAAGAATTGAGAATCACTTAAAAGTCAGACTTCTCTCTCTCTGTGTGTGTGTGTGTATGTGTGTGTGTGTATTTGTGGGGGAAAGGGAAAAGGAGCAGAATGGAGGGAGAGTACGAGGGAGTGAGGGAAGAAAGGAGAGAGATCTTGATGCATTAATTGAGGTGGGAAGACCTGCCCACTGTGGATGCCCCAATTTCCAGGTTCAGATTCTAGAGAGTGTAAACAGAAAAAGGGCTGAGCAGCAACACGTTTTCATCACTCTCTGCTTCCTTGACAACTCTTCAAGTTCCTGGTACCTTGACTTTCCCAACATGATGAACCATAATAAACTCATTATCTCATAAGCTGTTTTGTTGTAGTATTTTATCATAGCAATAAGAAAATAGACTAATAGTCATCCTAATTGTGTTTGAATAATGTCTACAAAGTGTATCTTTTTAAAAAAGGAGATCAAATACTTTAATTGGAAGATGGCAGTGTACCTTGAACACAAGTACTAGTTTCACAATGCACTCTAATAAAACGTTACCTTAACTTTTAGATTTTTCTTTGATATTTATTGAGCTCTACATTTTTCTCTGCTCCACTCCCTGCCTGTTTCCTCGCCTTCAACCCTCGCCCAAGGTTCCTTTGCTCCCAATTTTCTCAGGAGATCTTGTCCTTTTCTACTTCCCATATAGATTAGATCTATGAATGTCTCTCTTATGGTCCTCATTGTTATCTAGGACCTCCAAACAAGCTCTCAAAGTGTATCTTTAAAAAAATACTTTTCTTCATATTTATGTCTGTCTTGTTTGAAAAGTGTTTTACTTAGACATTATACAGATTTGCATTATATTCAAATTGAAAATAGATACCTTTTAATCGAACTGTTTGAACAACAGTAATGTGTTTATGATTCGACTGAAATCTTTTCTCTATTCTTTTTTAATTTGTCATATGTATCCCTTGTTCTCTTTTTAGTTTTTGTATTTGTTATATGGAGGAATTGTATTTTTATAATGACATTTAATCTCCTTTATTGGCTTATAAGCTTTAACTGTTAGATATTTTTACTACTTCTATAAGAGTGTAAGATACATCTTTAAATAAAATATTGTACTACTTTTGGTAGCACATGTGCCTTACACTAACACTTCCATTTATTTCTCCTAAGCCTTTTTGCCACTATAGTCACAAGTTTTATTTTACATGTCTTTCTAGTTATTATTTTTGCTTAAATATGCCTTAATGATACTTAAATTGTAAAAATTATTTTATCTTTATGTATGCATGTACCAATTTTGTTCTCCTTCCTTCTTTCTCTTTTTATTTCATTGATATTAAAATCTATTTTTAGAATTATTGGACTTATTTTCTTAAATGTAACTGTATCCTGGAGGGTTTCTATGCTAAGTGGTATGTATATATCTACTATATGAAATCATTCAAAATCTGAAATACAGTGAGGATGTCATGAAGGAGTGTGGGGAAATGTAGTGAGAAAAAGAACAGAAATGATGGAGACCAGGAGCATCAGCAATAAATTAGCTGATTTTCATCTTGCTTATGTTGAGTAGCTTCTATTCTTTGGAAACTGGTGATTGATAGCTAGTATTAAAGTTCTTGAGAGTTTTGGAATCGTTATCCCTGGTGATCTTTAGAAAGAGAATGGATTTTATTTCTGAAGGTCTGTCAGGATATGTCTTTATCAAATGAAGAAGTGTGAAAACAGTTTCTGGTATTTTGTCCTGGTAACACAATACTGTGATCTATATTTGCAGACACTAAACATGGAAGCTCAAAGAAGCTGTGTGAAGTAACGGAGTTAAATTAAGATTGCAACCTGGTCTGTAGTACAAGTATGTAGAACCCTCAAAGAGAATATATCAAATGCAAACTGAAGGAAGGCAAGGCAGCCATTATCACTGGCCTACCTGCTAGGGCTCACTCTTGCTCTTGGAGGGTGAAGCCTATTGAGAAGGGAGGTGGGCAGGGAGGGAGGGAGGGAAAAGAGAGGGAGGCAGACATTGCACAATAGGTTCCCAGCCTGTGTGTTTATTTTGATTAACTGAATTTTAAAGTTGTTTCAAGTTCATCTTCAAAGAAGAAATCATATATGCCTCTCCATAACAGCAATCAAATAGGCAATATAGTCATCTCTCCTGATAGGTGGACGAATGTAAAACTTTGGATATTTGACTCATTAGTATGGATCTCTAAAACTGTTTCTTTCCTCTCCAGTACTTTTTGTTTTCCTGATGCAGTGTACCAAGTGAAGTCAAAGATCAGGGTGTGGGTAAATGCCTACATTGGCTATGCCCAAGGCACTTTCCTAAGTAGTCTAAACAGCAACCTCGTACTAGGAAAATGTGTTGTCCTTGTTTTAATCAGTTCAACCAGGTCATGGGAAACTACAAAGCTGTATGTAATTGTTGTATTGTAAATAGGCCTAGGATATGCAGTGTTCTCCTAACCATTGAATCATCTCTTCAAGTTCACATGCTAATAACTTTTAAATACTTTTAGAAAATTGTTTTTTCATATATTCCCTCAGCTTTATTAACCAATAAATGATGAATTAAAATTGTATATATTTGCAATGCCCAACATATTTCAATTTATATATTCATTGTGAAGTAATTAAATCAAATTAATTAACATATTCCTTACCTCATTATTATATTTGTGTCCGTATGTGTGTATGTGTGTGTGAGAGAGAGACAGAGAAAGACAGAGACAGAGACAGAGACAGAGAGAGTATATGTACAGGTACATATGTACCTGGTGACCAGAGACCAACCTTAGGTGTTGTTCCTCAGGGGGCCATCTACCTTGTTTTTGAGACAGGGCCTCTTACTGAACTGAAGCTCACCAAGAAGTCTAGGCTCCAGGGATCTTCCTGTTTCTGTCTCTGTAGTACTGTCCTTATAAGCATGTGCCTCCATGTCTGGCTACTTTTTCTTTTTAATATGGCTACTTGCGATTCAGTTCAAGTCCTTATACTTAGGCAGCAAGCAATATACTGACTGAGCTAGCCCTCTTTTACTACAACCAAAATTCCTTTTTTGTTTTGTTAAGAAAAGAATATTTTGGGTACAAATCAGTATTTGTTATTTGAATTCTTAGTTTGATTGTCTTGAGTTAGGGTCTCTCTGTGTGGTCTAGGGTAGTTTGAAATTCATCATGTAACCCAGGCTGGCTTACAACTTGTGATTCTCTGGGGTTATAGATATTGTTAATTATTTTTTTAGTTTTACTTATTTATTTTATACTTTGATAATTTAGTAGTGTATATTTGTGTGTATAGTATAATGTGTGTATGTATGTATTTTTAAATATACAAATATAACTTTCTCAGTCTGTATAATGTTACTTGAATGTATAGGTGTTGAATGAAGTTTCTGTCTTACCCAGTTTGGCAGCTGTTCAGTCCCAAAGAAACACAAAGATGCTTATATTAATTATAAACTGGTCTATTGTTCAGGCTTGTTACTAACTACCTCTTAAATTTTAAATTAACCCATAATTATTATCCACGTTTAGCCATGCGACTTGGCACATTTTTTCAGTAAAGCATTCTCATCTTGCTTCCTCTGCTTCTGTATGATGACTGCATCTCAGCATTTCCTCTTCCCACAATTCTCCTAGTCTATTTGCCCTGACAATATACTTCCTGCCTGGCTACTGGCCAATCAGCATTTTATTAAACCAATATGAGTAACAAATCTTTACAGTTACAAGAGGATTATCCCACAGCACATAGGACTTTGGGGCTGACCATTTGGTACTGCATAACCAAATGTGGCATTTTCCCCAGGGAAGACAATTTCTCTTAGTCTCAGTATTCTTTAGTAGTTTGTAGTTTATTGTCTAGAGTTGAGGCACCATGAGCTTTCTTAGCATCTCTATTGGTGTCAACATTGTTCCAGTCTTATTTATGCAACCATGTTGATGAGACCTTATATATGTAGCTTCTTTTACACTTATAGGACACACAACCAAATAGCAAACTTCCTGATCCTCTGGCTCTTACAATTTTTCTGTCCCATCTTCCACAATGTCCCCTGAGCTTTAGGTGCCGAAATTGTGTTGTAGATATATTTGTTGGGGCGGAATAAAATATGATCTCTTTTTTTCTCTGAAGTTTGACCATTTATGGTTTTCTGTGGGTCTCCACTTCTTGCAAAGGGAAGCTTCTTTGATGAAAGTGAGATCAAAGTATAGATACTCACCTGTGGGTATAAGGATAAATATTTAGAATGTAGTTAGGAGCTGTGGCAGTTTAGAGCATTGACAGTTGTAGGTTTTCTTCCAAAATCCATGACTTTGCTAGCCTCAGCTTAGTTTCTGATACAAGCCATGGTTTCTAGCTTGTTAAGTGGGCCTTATGCTCAATTAGGGGACTGTTGCTAATTCACAAGATATATATTTTACTATAGTACCCTTATGATTATCTTGTCATGCTGGTATTTGTTGAAGTCTATAGGCCTCATAGTTGTCATTTATTTCCCTTCTGGTACCATGAAAGCTAGTCTATAGGGAAGAGGCTTTCATATCTGTCCCAGCTCAAAGGCCATTGGCCTTTTGTCTGTAGTACCAGGCACCTGCACCTTCAGCAATAGGGTTTTACCTTCAGTTTTTGGAAGGCTACAAAGGGCACCAACAGTAGCTTATAATATTTTGGGAGTCTCTTGGCTATCCCTGACTAACATTTCAAAAGAAGTCTTACAATTCCTGTATTTGGTATTTTTGTTAGATATTTTAATGATGCTTGGGGGGAATATTGTCATCCCAGACTGAAATTTTCATTTCAACTACGTATATATGTACATGTAGACTTATATGTATTTTAAGTAATTATAGGTAGATAATATGATGCCTTTTGACTTTTTCAGACATCCTTACCATTATTTTACCCTCCTCTTTCCTTTTTCCTTATTATCTCTCTCATCCCTCTGACATGAAAGTTTCTCCCATTTTGTTCCACTTTTCCCTTCAAATGACTTGTTCCCTGCTATTCCCCTCTCTATTCCTCCCTCCCCTACATGATCTCCTTTTACTTTGCTAGTTTCTTCAACTGATTCAGATATGTGCTCTCATCTGAAGACTTGTATATAGGCGCCTCATAGAGAACATGTGACATTTGGCTTTCTGTGGTTTACCTCACTCAACATGATGTTTTGTAGTTAAGTCAGTCTGCCTGCAATTTTCATGATTTCATTTTTCTTTGAGGCTTTAGTGATTTCATTTTTCTTTACAGCATTTTATAGTGTGCATGTACTACATTTTTATTACCCATGTGCCTGGTGAAAGATATTTAGGTTGTTTCCATTTCCTAGCTATTGTGAATAGAGTAGCAATGAAAATGACTGAGCAAGTATCTGTGGTGTAGGATGTTGAATCCTTTGGGCATAGGTCTAAGAGTTGTATAGAATATTGTATATTTATTTTTAGATTATTGAGGATTTTCTGCACTGATTTTCAGAGTGACTGGACTAATTTGCAATCTCAGCAAGTAATTGAGGGATTCCCTTTCTCCACATCCTTGACAGTCTTTGTCCTCAGTTTTCTCAGACACTGCACACTCATAGGTGTATCAGCCCTGCTGTGCTTACACGAAGCTGTTTCCTTGGAGTCATCCACCACCTCTGGCTCTTACAATTTTTCTACTTCCTCTTCTGCATAGATCCTTGAGTCTTGAGGGTAGGAGTTTGCTGAAGAAATCCCATTCAGGCCGGGTTGCTCCAAATTCTCTCACTCTGTGTGCATTGTCTAGTTGTGGGGCCTTTGAGTGAATTACTATCTACTGAAAAAAAGCTTCTTTGGTGAGGGTTGAGTGATTCATTGAACTGTGGGTGTAGCAATATGTTAATAGTACTCATTTTATTGTTATGTTCCTTTAGCAGAATAAGAGTATTTTCTCCTAGGGCCCATGACCTATCTAGTCTCAGGTTCTTGGCCACTTTAGCAATATCATATATATGTTTCATCTCATGCAGTGGGCTTTAAATCCAATAAACAAGTAGTTTGTTACTCCCATACTGTTTATGCTACGATTGCACTAGTAGGCAGATCTTGCAGGCAGATCATTTTTATAATTCAGAGCGTTGGAAGCTGTTTGTGATTTATGATGACTTTCCTCCTTTGATAGTCTCTATAGCAGCTTCAAGCATTAGGAACAGTAGCAAATAGGGCTGAAACCTCCAGTTGTGTACTAGCAAGGTTTCTTCATGTTCTATGTGATATAAGAATGTGGAGTTTTAGTAATAGAGTTTTACTGTCAAGATGTGGAGGGCAAACAATAGCATAGGCAATAACTTGTGATGTTTGGGGGGTGCTCTATGGGAATAATTTGGCCAATGACCCAAAAATATATAATTAATCATACAGCCATTATGGAAATCAGTGTGGAGGTTACTTAAAAATCTGAAAATACATCTAACAGAACATTCAACTATGCCATTTTCTTTAAATAAATACCCAAATGATTCTCTGTCTTGTTACAGAGATGTCTGCTTATCCATGTTTATTGCTACTGGATTCATAATAGCCAGGATTTGGAAACAGCCTACATGTCCATCAACTTATGAATGTATAATGAAAATGTGGTACATTTATACATTATTACAACTGTTATCCAGTTGTAAAGAGAAATGAGATTATAAAATTTGCAGGCAAATTGATGGAGCTAGAAACAGTCGTAAGTGAGGTAACTCAGACCCAGAAAAATGATTTATGTTTTCTATTATATGGAGATGTTAGCTTTTACACTTTAGATATGTATGTTATTTGGAATACACACACAGACTAGGTAGCTAGTAAAGGAGCAGGGAGTATAAGGGATCTTCCAACGAAGGGGAAATTTAATATAGTTTTATAAGAGAACAAACAGAAATTATAACAGGGGGAATAGAAGGTCAGGCGGGATGGAAGGGTATGGCAGAGGAAGAAATATAGGGGATAAAACTAACACTAAAGTCTCTTTGAAAGTCTTATGTATGATACTGTAGAAATGTACACACACACAGACACAGAATTTAGTTGGAGTTACCTTGTAATGGAGGACACAATAACCCAACTAAAAATCATATGCTAGCAAATAAAACCCTCAGTACCAGAAATAAGTTACATATTTGAGTCATTGGTTTTGTTAATTCTTAAATATTTCAGGATATAGCACCTGCTGTCATTGGATTAAACATAAAAGTTACAGTTTGATGTGATACCTATTCTTTTTTTAATCATTCTTCTCGCATATATTACATCCTGACCATAGTTTACCCTCCTGCCTCTTCTTCTTGTCCCTGCCCTCCAGCACACCTCTGCCTCCTCATCCACTCCTCCTCCATTTCCCTTTAGAAAATGGCAGGCCTCCCAGGAATACCAACCAAACATGACATATCAAGTTGCAGTAAAAATAGGTTGAATGAGGCAACCCAGTAGGAGGAAAAAGGTCCCAAGAGTGGACAAAAGAGTCAGAGGCAGGCCCGCCCTGTTGCCACTATTAGAGTCCCACAAGAAGACCAAGCTACACAACTATAACATATATGCAGAGGGCCTAGATCAGTCCAATGCAGACTCCCTGATTGTTGTCTCAGTCTCTGCGAGCTCCTATGAGCCCAGGTTAATTGATTCAGTGGACTTTCTAGTGGTGTCCTTGACTCCTCTGACTCCTACTATCCTTCCTCCTCTCTTCCGCAGGATTTGTCCCACCTGTTTGGCTGTGAGTCTCTGCATCTGTTTCCATCAGTTACTGGATGAAGCCTCTTTGATGATGATTATGCTATGCTCCTCTTGGCTCTGAGTTATCTAGCCTCTGGCTCCTGGCCCTCTAGGCAGTGTCTTGGATGGGCTCCCTCTCATGGCAACAGTCTCAAGCTGGACTAATCAGTAGTTGGACACTCCCATTTCTGCACTTCCTTTTACTCCAGCACATCTTGTAGGCCAGACAAATTGTAGGTTGAAGGGTTTGTGGCTGGATTGGAGTTGCAAACCCTTCACTGCAAGAATTGCCTGGTTACAGGAGATGGCTGGTTCATGATTCATATCCCCCATTACTAGGAGTCTTGGCTAGCATCACCCTCATAAATTCCTAGGGGTTCCCATTGCACTCGATTTCTAAGTTATCCCCAGGATACCCCCAATTCCAATTGTCTCTCCCAGTACTCTCTCCTGCCATCCTCTCCACACGTGATTCTTCCTGTTCCTGGCCCTACCTAACCTGAATCCACCCTCAATATCTATTCTATTTCCCCTTCCCAGGGAGATTAATTTATCCCCCTTATCTTAGGGTTTCTATTGTTGTGATGACACACCATGGCCAGAGCAACTCTTATAAAGGAAAAACAGTTAGGTTGGCTTACATTTTCAAAGGTTTAGTCCATTATCATCATGGTATGACATAGTGGTAAGCAGGCAGACGATGCTGGAGAAGTAGCTGTGACTCACACGTCTTGACTTGCAGGCAACAGGAAGTAGTCTCAGATATTGGGTGTGGCCTGAACATATATGAAAATTCAAAGACCACCCCCACAGTGACACACTTCCTCCAACAAGGTCATACCTACTCCAACAAAGCCATATCTAATAGGGCCACTCCTTTTGGAGGCCATTTTCTTTCAAGCCACCACATTTCACTCTCTGGTCCCCAAAGACTTGTTGCCATATATAATGCAAAAGTGTATTCTTTCCAACATCAAAAGTTCCCATAGTCTATGACAGTCTCCAATCTCCAACTTATTTAAAAGTCTAAAGCTTAAAGTCTCTTCTGAGATTCATGCAATCTCTTAACTGTAATCCACTGTAAAATTAAAATGAAAAAGCAGATCACATACTTCAAACACATAATGGTGCAATATTTATTTATCACTACAAAACAGAGTGAAGGGAGGATAGTGAGAAAATACTGGACCAAAGCAAAACCAAAACCCAGCTGGGATAACTCCAAATTCTGATCTTCATGACTGATATCAAAATGCTCTTCAGATTTCCAGTTCCTTCAGCTTTGTTGGTTGCAAAACACTTCTCTCTCTTGGGCTGGTCCCATACCCTGTTACCACCTCTCCTCAGCAGGTATCTCATGCCTCTGGAATCTCCAACATCTTGGGATCTCCAAAGCAATCCAAGCTTCAACTTCACAGCTTCATACAATGGACTCTCTAGGCCTCCATTCAGGGACACCACTTACACATGACTGGCCTCAGTGACATTCCTTCTTCACCAAGAAAAATTGCATAGCCCCGTTCTTCTCTCCTAAACTCCAGGACAATGTGGCTGAAGTTGCCAAGTTCTGGTGCTTATTGGGGCTGGAACATGGCACCCTTACTCAATTTACTTCCTAAGCTTGGCTCTCCTGAAACTGAATCTGTAGACCAGGACTGGGCTTGAACTCAGAGATTTTTCAATTACATTATTTACCAGATTTATGTTTCCAATGGTTACCTTTGCTGCCCAAGCTTGGCTGTTCTGGAACTTGTTCTTTAGACCAGGCTGGACTCAAACTAAGATCTGCCTGCCCAGCATTCAGAATAAAGGCATGCACCACCACACCTGTCTCTAAGCTTTTCTTTTACTACTTGTCACAAGTTGGAAGCTTAGCTTGGTGGGATCTTGCCCTTAGGGGTCACCACTCTCTTTATTCCATTTCTTTTTTTAATCGATTTTTATAGAGCTCTACATTTTTCTTTGCTTCCTTCCCTACCTCTCCCCTCCACTTCAACCCTCCCACAAGGTCCCCATGCTCCCAATTTACTCAGGAGATCATGTCTTTTTTTACTTCCCATGTAAATTAGATCTATGTAAGTCTCTCTTAGTGTCCTCGTTGTTGTCTAAGTTCTCTGGGATTGTGATTTGTAGGCTGGTTTTCTTTGCTTTATGCTTAAAAAACCACTTATGAGAGAGTATATGTGATAATTGTCTTTCTGTGTCTGGGTTACCTCACTCAAAATAATG
>LOJH01041666.1:0-14348 GCA_001685095.1 Ellobius talpinus | reverse complement strand
CTGGCAGGCTATAGAAACAAAGGGACTCCCGCCGCCTGGACCCAGCGCCCAAACCTTTATATTACTGTTTTAACTGTTATGTGGTGGCGTCACAGGTAATTGACTTTAGTGACTGGTAGGCGTCCTTTAATACCCTTACTACAGCAACTGCTGCATGGAATGTGGAATAGACAGGCTCTCCTTTCTCTAAGTGTTGGGGCCAGGAACCAGGGCCTCCTCAAGGAGTGCAGGGCTGCTTATTCACATCTGGGCAGATGAGGAAGCAGAGAAATGGGTTTCTGGTGTTCACCGGATGCCTCTTTCTCCCCCTTTTATTCAGTCTTGGTCATCACCCCATGGGCTAGTGCTTGCCGTGTTTAGGGTGTGTCTTCCCTCCCCTCCCTACCTCAAGAATCATGAGCCCAGAAGTGTGTCTCGTGGGCACTTCCTGGTCCAGCTGATATGAAGGTCCACTGTCACACTGTGCATCTCCTGTATGTGCCCTCCTTTCCTCAAAGATGGGCCGAGTCTGTGCCCACTTCAGTCACCAAGTCAAAGTGAAGACCGTTTTCTTCCTTAAAGCCCTTAAATATTCTAGTCTCAGGAGAATGACTTTGTAAAAGTGTCACGTTTCCTTTAAGTAGTATTGTCTAATGGCATTAAGGGTCGCTGCTCTGACTCATCGAAACTTTGTATAAACTCATTAGGGAATTGCCTTGTTGCTTTTCAAACGGTCTCCAGATCGCATTCGACCTGAGAGTGATGCATGGCAGGGGCTGCTGTCCGAGTGGGGAAGAATTAACAATTGCACAACAGAAAATGGATATGTCAAAGGAAAGGAGGAAAACCAGCCAGATTTGAGCAACACGTTGGATGTCATCTCTATTTTATGTGTCCGTGGTTTGTGTTCTTCCTGATAATAATATAGCACAGTTTCTTTTTTTATAACCAGGTCTCTTATTTTCTAACTTCATATTAATTTCATATGGCATTCTCATTTTAAAAAAGGCATGCGAATGAGTTATCATCTGGACGCTTTGTCATTTGTTGCCCTTTGTTGGGATGTGTTAAGGAGAAGACTTGGGAACTTACTATTGAGGTCACATGAAGCTTAAAACTGTTAGCACAGAGAGTTCCTATTTCCCGTCTTCCAGCTACCCCAGTGCTAACACAACATCTCATGTAACAGTGCTGTATTGTCAAAACCAGGAAATGGACATTGCTGAAATGCTGTTAATTCAGATATAGACCTAGTTTGGATTTTACCACGCTTGTTTTTATATCCATTGTTTCTGGAGAAGCTAGCAGTGAGGAGTGGTTTACATAGGCTCAGGTCACTCAGATAATCAGGGTCGGGACTTCTAGCACACAGGGAAATGTGTTCATGTTGGGATCCTGCCCTTGTTTTAATTCTTTTTTTAACTATTTTTTTTAAAAAAGAAACAAACTATCTTTTTTATTATACATACCAATCCAACTTCCCGCTCCCTCCACTCCTCCCATTCCCTCCACACACCCTCTCACCCCACCCCCATCGAGTCCTCAGAGAGGGTAAGGCACATTGCTTTGAGGAAGGCCTAAGGCCTTCCCTACTATATCTAGGCTGAGCAAGGTATCCCTCTAAAGAGAATAGGTTCCCAAAAAGCCAGTACATGCAGTAGGATAAATCCTGGTGCCACTGCCAGTGGCCCTTCAGTCTGCTCAAGCCATGCAACTGTCAACCACATTCAGAGGGACTAGTTTGATCCTAGCTTGTTCCTTCCCAGTCCTGCTGGAGTTGGTGAGCTCCCATTAGCTCAGGTAGACTGTTTCAGTGGGCGTCCCCATCATGGTCTTGCTGTTTTCACTGAGGAAGAAGCAACTGTGGAGTTAGAACCTCATCCCCCATGTGAGCAGCTAAGCATTATTGTTTAGCTCATGTGCGATTATATAGTGCCCGAAGGAACGAGACTCACAACAAATGACAATTAAAAACCATCTTTTGTGGAGGTTACAAAAGTTGCCTTTCTCCTTACTGTGACCAAATACCTGAAAAGAAGCTGCTCGCAGCAGAAAGGGTTTGCTGCGGCACACAGTTGGAGGGTACAGTTCATGATGGTGGGGAAAGCATGGTGGCTGTGGCTTTGTGACCACAGGCATGTATGACAACTGCTTGCTCATGTCTCCAAAGGCCTGGGAAACAGAGATGGGACAGGAAGTAGGGCTAGGCCTCAGGTTTCCCTCCCCTAGGCACTGCCCCTTCCTGCAGCAAGCCCTGTCTCCCAAAGGTTTCATGGCTTTCCACACCAGTGCCACCAGAGAGGAACCAAGCGTTCAAGTCAATGATCCTGTGCATCACCATAGCAAGCTGACCGTGGCCTCCATAAGCTTAGAGCCATCTCATAATGAAAACTACATTCCTTCTAATTTCAAAAGTGCCTATGTCTTACAGCTTCAGCGCAGTTTAAAATCTAAGTCCAAAGTCCGCTTTGTTGCTGACAGTAACTCTCAGGCCGTGAGCTCTATAAAATCAGAAAACAGACTATATACCCTTGAGAGAGAGTGGTGCAGTGCAAAAATCCCCGTTCCAAAAGGAAGGAGCAGGAGGAGGGCATTGGGGCTCCACAACACACACTGGAGTTTTCCTCTGTGCAGAGCAGAATTGGAGCTCTGAAAGGATGGCCAACCAGGCCAGTGTTTTTCTTGGTGACATGTATGTCATGGCTGTGTCCTGCGTGTATCCAAGCCTAGCATCATGGTAGAGTGGCATTCTTGTAGGGCACCCAATGGAGCCCGCTACTGCTACTGAAAAGAACACACTGACAATAAGCAGATGTTGAGACTGACCTGACAGAGTCCTGATTTTAGCCTGTGAACTGTAGCTATAGACATTGGGAAATACACTTTAGTGAACTGAGTTCTTGGGTCCGTAATATGCTGCGCTCACTCTGTGGCCACAGCAAATGTTTAAATTGCTGTAATCAAACATCATAGTCAAAGGCAAATTGGGGAGGAAAGGATTTATTTGAATTATACTTCCATATCGCTGTTCATCACCAAAGGAAGTCAGGACAGGAACTCAGACATGGCAAGAACCTGGAGGCAGGAGCTCATGCAGAAGCCATGGAAGGGTGCTGCTTACTGACTTGCTCTTCATGGCTTGCTCAACCTGCTTTTCTATAGAACGCAGGACCACCAGCCCAGGGACAGCACTCACAGTGAGCATGGTCCTCCCACATCAATCACTAATTAATAAAATGGACTATTTGCTTGTCTACAACCTGATCTTACGGAAGCATTTTCTTTTTTTCCCATATTTTTAATTACAAAAATTTGCTTTTCATACCAACCCAGTTCCCCTGCCCTCCCCTTCTCCTGCTTCCCCACTTCCCCTTCTTCCCATCCCCCATCCACTTTTCAGAGGGTATAAGGCCTTCCTTGGGATGTCATCAAGGTCCGGGATACCAATTTGAGGCAGGACCAAGCTCCTGCCCCCATATCAAGACTGAGCAAGATATCCCACCATAGGGAATGGGCTCCAAAAACACAGTTCATGCACCTGGAATATGTCCTGGTGCCACTGCCTTCACCTCCCTCTCCCAACAGATCAAGCCACATAACTGTCACCCACATTCAGAGGGTCTAGTTCAGTCCCATGCAGGTTCCCCAGTTGTCAGTCCATAGTCTGTGAGCTTCCACTAGCTTGGATCAGCTGTCTCTATGGTTTTTCCCATCATACTCTTGACTATCCCTCCCTGTTCATATGATCCCTCCTCCCTCTCTTCAACTGAACTCCAGGAGTTTGGCCCAGTGCTTGTCTGTGGGTCACTGCATCTAGGAGGCATTTTCTTAGTTGTAGTCCCTTCTTTTATGTCAAGTTGACATACCACCGTCAGCACAGCAAATTTTAGCTTTAATTTCCTCACCTACAAAATGAGTAGTTTTCCTGATCCATATGTCCCTTCCATCCCTGTATTTTCCTTGGCTCTGAGTCTTGATGGCCTTGGTGTGATTGAGCTATATGTATGTGGGGTGAGACACCTAGCTTCTACGATTCTCTGAGTTACATGTGTGTATCCAAAGCTTTTGTGAAGGTGGGTAGCACTGGCTTATCCTAACAAATGGGGAGACCTATGCTGATAACAGCGACCAGTGTTTGTCTGAGTGTTACTGTGTGCCAGATAAAGGTCTGCATTTATTATAGTTCATTATTATAGCATTAGTTAATCCTCAGAATAAGCCAGGATTGTTTGCTTTCTGTTCCTGTGATAAAACACCGCAACCACAGCAATTCATAGAAGGAAGAACTTATTTGAGGCTTATAGTTGCAGAGGCTCAGAGTCCCTAATGGCAAAGCAGCAGTAGCAGGAAGCAGGTGACTAGAACAGCAGATGAGAGCTCCTATCCCAGAGAGCAAGCAGGAAACAGGCAATGGGCGTGGTGTATGCTTTCAAAACCCCCAAGCCATCCCTCTAGTCCTTCCCACACAGCTCCACCAACTGGGGACTAAGTCAGTACTCAAATGCCTGAGTTATGAGAGACCACATTCAAGTGACCGAAGACACTCTTGTAATATTTGTTTTAAAAATAATGAGGCCAAAGAAAACACTTTGCCTGACGTCTCATGGCTACTAAGTCCAAAGCTGGATAAAGAGCTGGACCATGTGGGTGATGATGGAGAACTTTCAGACCTGTGAACCAATATCCACCTATTTTGTTTGCTTGTTCTTATGGTTCTGAGGGTTGAATCCAGAGCCTTGCATATGCTAGCAAGCAGTCTACCACTGAAACTATACTCCAGCCCTCCTCCTGCCCATTGCCTGAGTCAGACTTTTTTTTCTAAACTGCTCGGCTCTTCTCAAATTTGTTATGTAGCCCAAAAAGGCCCTTAACTTGCACTCCCCTGCCTCAGCCTCCAGAGTAGCTGGGATTATAAACCTGTGCTACTATTCCCAGCTCCTGTCTGCATCAGCTATGTTACACCGAAGCTTTCTTTTTGTAATGCCAACCTGGAGGAAACACTTCATTCCACAGAGAAAGCAAGGACTCAGTATGTGGAGCATTGAAATGATTTCCACCTGAGGCCGTTTTTGTGGAGGGTCACATTCAGGGCAGCTGGACTCTCACAGGCTGGGCGTATTAGGTAGTATCTCGCTGCTTTCCCCTTGCAAAGAATACCCCCTTGTCTATAACTCATTGTTAGGATACGGTAGCGGCTCCTCAGTTTCCTAAATACACAAGTGTCCTAAAACTGCTGGGCTTCTTAACTCTTCTAGATGGAATCAAAATTCAAGAACTACAGGCACCATCCCCAACTCAGAAGCCTTTCTTGCCCTCTACTTGATGGCTCCTCCTTCCAGTGGCTCCCCTGCCCCTTTCTGATCTAGAGGATGCTACCTCTTGTGATGTAATTTGACACTCTGAGTGTGAATTGACTCAACCCCTGCCAGCACAACCCCTCCTAGCCTATCCCCCTCTTCCCATCTTGGGTGTAGGTCAGACAAGGCTGTGTAGAGCTTCTCTGCCATACCAGCGACAAACAAAGCAGGCTGAAGAAAGAGTATTTCCACAAAATTCTAGAAACATTCATCCTAGATCCATTTGTGGGTAATTAAATGGGTAATTTAATCGGAGCATTGGACGAAGAGCAGTGGTCATCTTTGGGTACTCAGGAGTCTCATCCAGAAGGCTACTGAAACAGGAGGTGAATTCAACACCTGTGCTTTCCCTTGGCTTTCTCACCCCACTGGTTTTACCTTCATGATGACATGAGACCAAGAGATCTTCCTTTCCTTGTCCCTTCTTACCCCTTGCACTCTAAAATTACATTCTGATGTATATGTACTAGAAAGCTCAGAGAACAAAGGTTCTCATTCAAGTTTCTCATATGCTATAAAATAAACTCCCTTCTCAGTGAATGTGCAGCCCATAGGGAGGTTAGTAGTTTGAAAATACTGGTCCAGCAAGGCTCCAGTAATGGGTTTGACCTTGATGGGAAGTCCTCCCACCCCATCCTGCTCTGCCCTGCTTTATCAGTCTGCCTTATGAGCACCATTGATTGATTATTTTTAGTATTGATGAGTTAACTCTTACTAATGTGCATGTTATAAGAACTTGCAGACGCCCCCGTTTGCCACTCTTCACTCCTGAACTGCTTATAAAGTCTTGCTGACCTAACTTGGTTCCTGTGTCAGGCATTTCCACTAAGAATGAAAGAAGATAGAACAAAATAAAGGCATTAAGTATAATGGGAGAAAGCTCTAAATGTGTACTGGAAACGAACTAATCCAAGAGCATTAGGTGGTTAGCAGTTGGGGAATGCTGGCTAGAGAGCCATTTAGAAGCATCTCAGTTCCCAGGATCATTGTGGTGAAATGTCTGTCTTCCAGATTACTGATGTGACAAGAGTGGCTCAGATCTGTGTGACTAGTGTTCTGAGTTAGCCTGTGAACATGATGTCATATTCCCAAGAACCCTTTAATTGTAGGAGGGTAGGGTGATGAGACCCCAGGAATCAAGGGTTTTAGAAAGGTTTATAAAAACATATTTTATCGTAGGCTTGTCAGTTAGGATTTCATTTCTGAAGACGAGAGGACATCTGGATCAGAGAAGATAGAATAAAACTGATATATTCCCCATTAGTACCAGGGGATTCCACCCAATTGCTAACCATTGTCAGATTAGCAAAGGCCTGGGTAAATGCCATGTCAACTGAACATTGATGATAATAAGGTTGTTAACTGACTCCAGGTACCAATTAAGGAAGCTACCAGACAAGGCTGAGGCTGCTTGGAAACTAGTCCTAGTGACGGCAGCATGTAGAGTTTCAAGAGTTTGGGAAAGGTCTATCAGCATGCTAGGTAGTGAGATAATTTGACTTCATATGAAAACCATGCAGATAATAAAAATATATGCAGGCATGAAATTCTTAAACAATAAAATGAAAAGAAGGCATTCTGGTGGAGTAGTAGTATTGGTTTGTGGAGAAATGGCAGGGTCATTTAGAAAAGGGTCATTTAGAAAAGAGTAATTCTCCAAAAGAGGGTCATAGATAGAGTCTGCAGGAATGAATGACACATATAAGAAATTAAACTGAACAAAAGGGGTATTGGTGAAAAAAAACAACATCAATAACACTGTCAAACAAACCTTTGTCTACATAAGCATTAATGTCACAATGAGCTATCACCTTGACCCCATTTTATGAATCCTCCATGCTCTGGCATTTATGCTGGGAGAAGAGGCATAAAAATGCAGGAGCATAATGGCCCTGTGGTACATATGCTCTCCTTGGATCTGAAATGTGTGATGTGATGGAGGGATGGAAAAGGGATACCCCAAGTCCTCCTTGTTGTGGCCCAGACACAGAGGTTGCTCCAGACTAGGGAATTAGGGAACTTTCCATGAAGTGCCAGATAACTCAACAGATACTTTAAGCTTAAAGCCACCTGTGGTTTATGACATGTATTTTTCTTTATGATAGTCCTTTCTTATAGTGTAAAACACTCCACACATAGTGATTGTGATACGTGCCCTTATTCCCAGAACTTGAAAGACAGAAGTGGGCAGATCTCCGAATTTAAGGTCAACTGGGTCTATATGCAGAGTTCTAGATTAACCAGGGCTACATAGTGAGACTCCAGTGAGATTTGCCCTCTAACTTTGCATCACTATAGGAATAATGGTCCCACAAGGTTTTAGGAACGGACTGTAAGTTATTGAACTTCTCAGACCTCTTCAGAGAAGTCCAGAGAATTAGTGTCAGTGGTGTGTTCAGCCACACATGGGGCATTTATAGCGCATCCACACAAAGGCTAAGGGGAAGATTGTACAAGCCAGACATCAGGGGAGACACGAGCAAAGCAGTGTCTTCTGGGCATGGCAGGACCATTGTATTTGTGAGCTTGTGGCACCTGTGGCTGCCTGCATAATACCTGCAAGATCAAGACAATCAACACTTTAGTATGGAGGACGAAGACTTTGTGAGCCTTCACTCCTAACTGAAAAGCTATGGAGAACTGATGACTTTGGAAAAGGGGAGAATCAGGTTTCTCTAAGCGTGTGATCCCTGGTAGGTTGAACATGCTCCAGTAGTTATCTTCACACCTAGAAGAATTATGGAAGGGCAAATTAGACTTGATTCATTATTTTAAAAAAAGAGGATGTAAAAGATGGGGGTTAAGGAAGTAGTGTCTCTGTGGCAGAAGTTAAAGGGAAGAGTTGCAATGAATATTATCAAAATACATTGCATGAAATTCTTAAATAACAAAATAATAGTATGGTATTATAAAATATAATATTAATGTTAAAAATGCAAAATACTGTGGATCAGGCTTTCCAAGAGAGCACCTACTGGTAGCATCTGCATGGCAGTCTCGGGCTACTGACCCACAAACAGGTGTAAACCTCCAAGAGCACGTGCCCGACTCAAGATGGTGGAGATTTCATGACCTTTTATGACCTTATCCAGAAAGTTCCAGGGAACCAGTTCTGCCACACCTCATTGGCTCAAGGACTTGCCAGTCAGGATCTGAGAGAGGAGAAGCATTGTAGACTGTACCTCTAGACACAGATGCCACAAAATTCCATGTTGTGTAGTCACTGACGTGCATGCAGGAGGCATTCTAGTCTGTTCTATGCTACAGCAGATATTTTTTTCTTTAACCCTTTTTCAGAGTGCAATGTTTCCAAAATATTATTCCTACCTTTGGGAATTTTATATTAGTGGTTTCAAGTCTTTTGGATTTTATAGTCTACTTTTAAAAAATGAGGATTTGACATATGGGAGACATCTAGTTGACTAAAGAAAGAATTGAAAATTAACAATAGTTACTCCAGCATACACTACTCCTTCTGTTTCTGTCAATGTATAACAACAGACAGATACCAGGTTTACAGAGAGCAAGAAGGAGAACAGGCCCTTGGAATGAAAGACCGTCTTTCAAATGGAGCAACTTCCTCTCAGGAAGAACCATATCATTGTTCATGTCTTTTCCATTTCTCTATGTCTGTTGTATAGGTATCCATTTGGGAATCATACCTCCTGGCAAAACAGTCTTAAGTATGCAATGTGTCACAGTATCTTGGGACACTCAAGATTTTATAGTCAGAATTTGATTTTCACACTATCCCTGTCAATTGCATAGCTTCATATATGAAGGATTTCTGTTTGAGCCAAACCTTCAATGATGCTGTTGCCATTGGTTGCCTCCCAGGGGTTGAAGGTAAGTTCCTATTGATGAAGATACCATGTACCTCAGACGCAGGCCCTGGAAAATCCAAGCTGCCTCTGATATGAAAGACTTCTCCCGGAGGATAAGCTTTCATGGTACCAAAAAGCAGCATGCAAGATTCCAAAGTAGGGGTATAATCAGCAGTCCTATCCTACAAAGACACCTATGAACCACAACTAAACCTGTGTGGCACCATAACCCTAAGGGTGAAACAGTGGTACAGATTCGTTGGCAGTAACCACCATCTCTGATGGTTTGGGATGGAGGAGCCCTTGTTTGATGTTTCAGCACTGATGACAAAATAAACCTCAGGTGTCAAGAAATGTTGCCCTGAATTCATTTCATTGTCCCCTGACAGAAGTGGGCTAGGTAGAGGCATCTGTACATCCACTGCCCTGGACTAACAACCTAGTTATCTGCCTGTTTGGGGGAGATGGGGGGTTGGTGAATGTGATCAAAACACATTGTATAAAGAACTGATTTTTTTCAGAGAATCACAGTGATGATATATTTTTCCCTAACACATAAAAACTACTGTGAATTCTTCTGGTTGCTTTGATGCCTGCCACATAAACTTCAAAACAATGGTAAAATGAGTAAAAGGCTTTGTAGATAATTTCCCAGGAATGGGTCTTGGATGATCTGTGTAACTTATTTTGAAACAACTTTGTTGGCCTAGCACTGTGTGACCTTTGAGTTCACTTTGGGACCTGTTTCCCTGGCTAGCAGAGCTGGGTTCCCAGGGACTGAAATGCTCAGACTTAAGTGATGAGGAGCCTGGTCCCCCCAGGCCTTATGATGCTGTAGAATAGGAAGAGATTTGGTACACATATAGATGAAAACTTGTTTTCATGTTCAGCTCTTCTAAAATACCAGATCCTTTTAAAATTTTAGTTTTTGTTTGGTCACTGTGGAGACATAACAGAGCCTTCTCTTGGAGAAGCCCTTTCATTGCCTCCGTTATTCTTAGACTTGAGGAGATTAGTACTTTCTCATAAGCTTGGCTTTTTGTGTGTGTTCTAGAAACAAGGCATGTGGTGGCATCATTCTTTCAAAGTGGCCCACACTTCCCAGGAAGGGGCATTTGTCTGTGTTTGCTGTAAGGAGGCCCCATTACACTCGGGGTGTCATTTCTGGTGCTCACGCACCTCATCACACCTGGGTGCTTCTGCTCCACTGCATCTGCTCTGTTTCCCTTCCATCCAGCTGTGTGCTTTTGCTTCTCTGGATCACTGTGAGATGCATCTCTGTTTCCCTGTCCGCCCTGCTCATTTGCCTTTCATCATCTGCTCTCTGTGAGTGTTACTGTCATTACAACAGCTTGGGATTTCCTTTTCAGACCTCACCAGTGACTTCTGGGGCAAACTCAGCAGTCTTCCTGAGTTCTTACTCTCTGAGCACCATACTGAGGTTTGCTAGACAGTAGTGGTCTGCAAGCTACAGCCTAGAAGTTAAACTCAGCCCCCACTATATATATAAAGTTTTATTGGAACACAATAGTGTTCGTTTGTTTATGTGTTATCTGTCACTGGTTCTGTGATGTAACAGCAGAGTTGTGTGATTCACAAAGGGTAAAATATTGACCCCCAATTCTTTATGGAAAGTTTGTGATTCTAACACAAGGGCTTTGATTTCATCAGTTCCTCACTCAAGAAACCATAAATGATTCCCAGTGTCTTTGTTAGTAATTGTGGTGGTTTCAATAGGAAGGGCCCCCTTAGACTCATGTGCTTGAATGCTTGGCCCATAGGGAGTGGCACTATTAGGAGATGTAGCCTTGTTGGAGGAAGTGTGTCACTGTGGAGGCAGACTTTGAGGTCTTATATGCTCAAGCTACAACCGGTATGGTACATGGTTCACTTCCTGTTTGCCTGCAGATCCAGAGGTAGAATTCTCAGCTCCTTCTCTAGTACCATGTCTGCCTGCATGCCACCATGTTTCCTGCCACGAAGATAATGAACTAAACTTCTGAAACTATAAGGCAGCCCCAAATAAATATTATAATAGTTGCCATAGTCATGGTGTCTCTTCACAGCAATAAAACCCTAAGGCAGTAATTAACCTTCTTATTAGCTAGTTAAAGGTTTTTCTCTTTGCATAATATCAGGTTCATCCATACTGTAACAACATTTTTAAGTCTGAATAATAATATATCATTTGTGAATTTTACACACACACACACACACACGCCCACACACCTTGAACAGCATAGAGTTCTTGTATACTCTGTTCTGTGTACCTTCAAGCTATGTACACTGTCTTCTTCCCTTAATTTGTAACTTCCCTGGGAGGGTTCTTTTTAGTGGGAGACCTCTGATTCACGACGCAAAACTCAGTACCACCACCACCTTCCACGTAGAGTTTCAGAAGTCCATAGAATTAATTAAGCTTATCTTTCTTTTTTCCCCTTAAGCATAATGTCCTTGATTTAATTACAACATGTGTTTGATTTTGAACTAATTACTTTTAGCATGTTTTCAATCTCCCAAGGAAAAAAGCTTCAAAGGCCCATCTTCACATTAGAATTGCATGAAATTTTTTTTGAAGATACCGTTTGTCTAGACCTAGTGAAGGCACAGAACCCTTGTGTGAAACCCTTCAGAAACCCTTCAGACGCTTTGTTTGTTTCTGAGACAGGGGCTGTCCAGGCTTTCTCTGTAGTCTGGATCCTCCTGCTTCAGTTTCCAGAGGCTGGAAGTATAAGTGTGTGGCACCATGTCTGGCCTCCTCAGAAGGTATTGTACAAGTTTCCTCAGAGACTGAAACCTACAGAAAAGCCCCTTAAGGGGGAAGGTAAACAACTTAAAATAGCTTCAGGAGTCCCTGAAACCAACCAGATTCACTAGCCCCCTTCCTGCCAGAGTAGACAATAAAAGCTGAGAGTCCTTCTCAGAAGAGCAAAGCTAAGCTGCAAAGAAGATTCTGAGACCAGACCAGTTGCCTAGGAGAAGCAGAAACCAGCTGAGCTGCCTGAAAGAGGTTTAGATCAGAGACACTCCGAAAGGACACACTCCAGCCTGTTGAGCAGTCTGCAGGCTGCAGAGTATTCTCCAGATTTCCCAGTTTTTGTGAGCTATCACCCATGCCCATGTGTGCCTTGGAGACACAACTGTCGAGAGTCATTTCTGTTCCTGTAAATAACTCCAATAATACTCATTGGTTCACCAAGTTGGACTTTGGTGGTACCTGTACTTTGGTATTTCACGGGATCCGTATCTGGGGTGGGTAGGCCTGTGTGTTCTCTCTCCCCAGGGAAAGTTCTGTCACATAGCAGATGGTTGAAATGCACAGCTAGACACAAAGCTGTCTTGAACGTTGCAGTGAACTGCTGAGGAGGAAAGGCCATGTCCTGCTCACATTTGGCAGCTTCTCTTGCCTCTCTGTCCCTCATACTTAGCAAGATTTCCAGCTTGCAGCAGCAATTCAAACAAACCGTGGTCAGTAGCTATTACTGGCCCCGTTTGGTTGGATCAGGACTGGGAAGCTTGAAGAGCAGGAGCCCATTGGTGTGGGACCAAAGTGTGGTGTCCATCATCTACCATGAACCAGCTTGCACTCATCTTCTTTCTCAATACATGTTGTTGTTATCATTATTATAACTATTACTATCATTAGTCCTTCAAATACCAAGTGAATTGCAATTGCCTGCTTTGATATTAGAGCTAATGACCATGCCTTGTTTTCCCCTGCCTCTCCTATCCAACAAACATGCTATATCCTAGCCATTTAACCAGGGACAGTAGAGAATAAACTGGGCTTTCTTATGAGAACTCCCATCTAGTCTCCCTGTTCACTGGTTGGGCAAAATGTCTCTGATTTTCATATGCTGGGCATATTTTTAGTGCCCAGGTGAACTTGAATAAACTAGCAGTGTTGTCCATATAAGCAGCCAGCTTCTGCCTCTACCTGAAGACACATTTAAATGTCAGGCTTTCCAAATGTGAATTAGAAACACTCAGTAGACGGCATCTGATATTTACTGTTCTTTCTAGCTGAGGTGAGCTGACTTTTGTTGTAAATATTCTCCAGTGCAAATTCAAAAGGTTTTTTTTCCCTGCTTCACTCCTATGCCTTTGGTTTATTTTCCTTGGTTTTATTTGATTTTTATATAAGCCCATAGATGTATTTGAGCACACAATGGCTCCTCCCAGTGGCTACTGTCAATAGCAGTTGAAAACCAGGGATGGAGAGGCAGCTCAGTGGGAGGGGACTTAGGGAGCTTGTATGAGGCCCTGAGTTCAATCCCCAGCACTGCAATAAATACATGAAAATAATGATGAATAAATGAATAATAAGAAGTAAAGAAGAAGCAAAGTGAGAGGTTAGAGTTAGGTAAAGCTTATTAATGATGAGTTCTTTAAAGGTTTTGTCTACAAAAATAATGCATGTGTGTGCCCGCACAGGTGCGTGCACTCATGTGTGTTTGTGTATGTGTGTGTATGTATGTATATCTAGGATTTTAAAAGTTAATTATTTCTCCAGAGCTGTTTCAGGTGGATCCTTTTCAGTCCTTGAGCTGAGGGAGGCTAAATATTGTCATTCCATGGCCTTTCCTCCTCCTGTCAGCTCTTACCATCCCTTCGTTTTTCCCTTTTCTGTCTGCCTCTCACCAAAAAAACAAAACACACAAACAAAAAACATTAGAAATTGCTGCTTACTGAGCGATTGTGCATCACCCAGTTAAGAAACTGATTTATTCCATCTAGTCCCTAAGAAACCCTGTGAGATAGGAACTATTATTAGCCCCATTATACTGAGGAGAAAACTGGGGCACAAAGAAATTAAGTTACTTGCCCAGGACCACAGGCCCAGGAATGAGAGAGACAGATCTAGGCTACTTGTTTCAAGGCCTGCACACTTAACTCATTGTTGCCTGGTGCAATGTTCAGAATGGTAAATGATGGGGAGGGAGAATATTGCATTTAAGTCAAAAATACATTTTTTTTAAGTTTTCCTTTTTCCTCCTTCTCAACGCCCATTGCCTGGGTAATAGGATCACTTCTAAGACAAGACCTTGCTACTTAGCTAGGCTGGCCTTGAACATGTGATGCTGTTGTCTCCACCTGCCCAGTGTTGAGATTATAGATCACAACTATGTACCACCATGCTTGGTACTTGTCAGCATTTTCAATGACAAGTCTAATAAAGTAAGTGCTG
>LOJH01041665.1:1712-13047 GCA_001685095.1 Ellobius talpinus | reverse complement strand
GCTGAGGTTGCTGCCTTGGGCCTGCTCTGGCAGACATCCTGGCTCAGGCCTACTCCCTTGGTGATTCTGGATTCACGCCCAGGACCCGCAGAGGTCTCTGGTTCCAGCCTATTCCCTCAGAGGTCCCAGACTTGTGTCTGGACCTGCAGAGATCTCTGGTTCCTGCCTACTTCCTCGGAGGTCCCAGACTCATGCCTGGCCCACAGAGGTCCTGGCTCAGGCCTACTCCCTTGGAGGTCCTAGACTCATGCCTGGACCCACAGCAGTTGCTCCCTTATACCTGCTCCTGTGGAGTTTGCTGTCTCAGGCCTGCTCTGGCTTATGTCGCTGGCTCAGTCCTGTTTCTGTAAATGTCCCTGGTCTGGGTCTGCCCCTGCAGAGGTCCCTGGCTTGGGCTTGGTCCCGCAAAGTCTCTGACTCTGGTCAACTCCCTCGGAGGTCCCAGACTCATGCCCAGACCGGCAGAGGTCTCTGGTTCCTCCATCTCCTCTTTTAAATTGGAAAGAAAGAAATTGGTGTGGTGGTGAAGACTTGTAATCTCAGAATTCCAGAGGTAAAGTAGGATTTTAAATTCAAAGCTGATTTACACTATATAAATTCCAGCAGAAACAGCCTAGAGCAAGGCTGAGATTTGCCAGGAGGGACTTAGAGGGCAGGCAGTGTCCCTGAGGGTCTTGTTTCCGGTGACCTCTGTGGTGGATATACAGTTTCCTGATGGCCTTGGCTTATGCTTCAGTACCTGACTCTACCCACGTAAGGGGCATAGCTATATGGGGGAAGATTCAGGTCGCCTGTGTTTCTAAGACTGAGTGCCAATGCACTGGAGGCTGAATGTCAAATAGATACAGGTAGTATGACTACTCTTTCCCAGGGGAGTGAAGGTTTTTGCTAATGTGGCCATAATTCTTCACATTATGTCATTTGTGACCTCTGCCAGGGTGTGTTTCTTCCTGTTTATATCTCATTGCTCATCTGTTCCCCTTGACTAACATGTATTTAAAAGCCTTCCACAGTCTTCATTACAATCAAGTCTAATTGTTCGGCAACACATCTTTCTTAAGGCCAATCAGCTCATTTGTGTTAAAATAATTTTCAGAGAGTCATCTTATTCCACAGATTCCTGACTCCACAGCTCGTCACATCACTGCTCCCTTCAGGTAAGAACAAAATGTCTATTTTCTATTGATTGAAGGCGTCCTGAAAGATTCAGTGTCTCATAAATGCAGACAGCTGAGCATTGTATTTCTGCAGGAGGCATATTTCTGAAATGGATGGAGGTAGTTTTGTGACAGCCAGAAGACTGGCTGGATGGCACACCGGGTTCATGCTGGGCCTGAACATATTTACAGTCACTATGACTCAATGATTCACTACCAGATGGTTTGCCAGATCTTACGGGAAAGTGAACAAGGAGTATAGGAATTAATGAGTGGTGCACAGGGCCTAAGGTTCCCATTGCGTTGCTTACACTGTGTGTAGAACTATAACATGGCACAGCTTGTGATGGCAAAATAGGAGGAGAGGAAGGCTTACATACACAGAGCCAAAGTGAAAGCATTTCAACTGCCTCCACTCATTCACTGGACATCTAATTAATACTTATTGACCATCTGCTATTTGGGAAGTTGTGCACTGACTTGTAGGGATGCAGCTAAGGAATGATCAAGGAAGGTTATCTGACCTCATGGACCTCACGATCTCAGATTTACAGTGGAGCTTTGAAAACCATCACAGCGTCTAGTCTACTGCCTTCCTGCTGAGGTCATGTTGATCCAGGTGTACCAAATGCCATATTGCCAGTCATAGAAAAGTCTGTCCAATAGACAGCCACATACAGTGCACCCTGCTTGAGATTAAATGGCTATGCTGCTGGTCTGTATTTACTATATACATTTGTTATTAGTTTAGAGCAAACTCTTATTAAAATAAGTTTATGGGCCTGAGAGATGACCCAGTAGGTAACGGCACTTGCTGCCAGTCCTTTGACCTGACTTTGATCCCTGGAAACCACATGCTGGAAGAGAACCAACTCTAGAAAATTTGCTCTCTGGCCTCCAGATGCACACTCTGGCATATGTCCCACCCTCATAAATAAATAAAAATTTAACGTTTACTCTACAGTGTATGTAGTATATCGTGTTATATCAGCAGAAGACTTATTTCATGCTTACCAAGTCATTTAACTGTATCATTTTCTGTTGTGATTGACTTAATCTCACTTTTTAAATCCATACTGTCCCTGGGAACAGTGGGGGTCTTTGTGTGTGTTATACAACCTAGGTGTATGGATATGTAAGTACACTTTGTGATATCTACATAAGGACATAAATTCAGCCAGCGATGTAGTCCTCGTTTTCTTCTTGTTACAGTGCTAAAACACTGACCAAAAACAACCAGAGGAAGAAAGAGTTTATTCCAGCTTACAGTTCCAGGTCATGGTATATGACTAAGAGAAGTCAGAGAAAGGGCAAGGCAGGAACTGAATCAGACAAGTCATAAAGAATGCTGCTTACTGGCTTGTTCCTCATGGCTAGCTTGGCTTGCTTTGTTATACATACAACCCAGAACAACCTTCCCCGGAGTGGCATTGCCTACAGTGGGCTGTCTCCTCTCACATCACTCATTAACCAAATGCTTCTCACAGGCCAGTCTGATGGAGGCATTTTCTCAACAGAGGTTCCCTCTTCCCAGATGATTCCAGCTTGGGTCAAGTTGACAGAAAAAAAAACCTAAGCACCACAGATGTGTCTCTCAGAACACATGGCCACTTCTTTCTACATGGGGGCCTCATTATTAGCCTGGATGCATGAAATTGTTCCACAAGTAAAAAGCCAATATTCTAGCCCATGGAATAGTAAATCTTTTTTGATAAATGGACATTTACAACAGCCATGCCTTCATCTATTCCACCTCATATAATTTTAATAACTAAATAAATGCTTCTTTAAAGCAGGCACCCAAATGCTTTGGAGTGAATGGTTATCACTTAGAGATGCTGGACACACTCTGTCCTGTTCCGTTTGGAGTTCTCGGTTAGCAGGGCTATGCTTAAGAATTTGAGTCTGCCTTAGAACAATGTGTGTCATTTATAAGATCTTTAAATATTAAAGTATCAAGGGAAACAAAACTGCTGGCAATCTCAGGACATTTTCTTGAGTTCTTTGGGCTTCAGTCCCAAGGTTGTATAGTGCCTTGGGTTCAGTCCTCAACATCACACAAAATATACTCTAGTCTGACTTCCTTATCCAGAAAATGTCTTTTTTGTTCTGTCTAGGTCAAATCTTTCTCTGATGACCCATGTACTGTTTCCAGTTGCAATTTATACTGTATCTTTCTGTGAGAATGAGCATTATGCAATCTTTGCTTAGTTGTGTCTATATGTGTGTTCTTGAGGTATGGGGAGCATCTCATCAGGTAGAGCTACACACCCCTTTATGCAAATGAGGATGTCTTCACTGCTTCAGTGGGCTTTAAATGAGTCACATTCCCAGTCCACCCCACAAAGTGAGGGTAACATTTTATAATAATTGCTTTTCTCGCTGGAGTAATATACACACCCTGACATTTTTCACAGTGACAGAGGAACAAGGCACTTGATGGACAGAAGTTGAGACAGAATGTTTTAGAGGCCTATTAATAATTTTCATTGATAATGTATAAATTATAACACATAAATTGAGCTCTGTGGAGTGGAGTTCACCCGTGGGATAGCCTCATCGCCAATACTCTTCTGAAGGCCTGAACTCATAGATTCTCATTAGATAATAAGATGGTGACTTATGCAAATGAGGATAAAATAGTTTTTCTGGTTCTCTAATACCCTGGTTCTATGACGCTAATAATGAGGGTTTACAAAAATTGGTTTTCTTTCATGGCTGAGGCTAATCCATGCAAAAGGGTGACTTAGCTTCTCTATTGCTATGATAAACACCAGGACCAAAAATGACTTGGGAAGGAAAGGATTCGCTTGGCTTCCATATCCTGATAACAGTCTGCCATTGAATGAAATCAGTGCAGGGCCTCAACCAGGGGCAGAGGCAGGAACCATGGAAAAAAGCTGCTTCTTGGCTCATTCATCTTGTTCCACCCAGGACCACCTGACCAGAGGCACTGCTCCCAGTGGGATGGGCCCTCCCACACCAAACATTAATCAAGGAAATGCCCACACAGCCTTGCCCACGGGAACTCTGTTGGAGGCAATCCCTCGATTAAGGTTCCCTCTTGCTGGATGATCCTATCTTGGTCAAGTTGACAAGAACAAACCAACACAAGAATGTGTGATATCATTTTATATTAGCAAATTCAAGGAAGAGATATGACCTCATGCAAGGCCCAGTATAAGAGGCCTCCAAGAAATGAAGAATCCAAAATAGCCTTGGCTGCACCCTGGAGGAACCAGGAGAACTTGAGAAAGCTACACTCCTTTGCCTTCTCTGGGATTTCTGGGGTCAATAATGCCAGTATGGTCTCAACATTGGCAATTTTAAAAATAAAAAGTCACCATCAGGTGACTCCAGAAGCATACCCTGGTTTAGAGGGAAGTGGGGAGTCAACCCCCACAGTTTTCTTCAGATCTTCACAGGGGTACACAGTCTTCTGCTTGGCCCTTTCTGCTGGAAAGGGAGGACTGATCCAAGTCAGACAAAATTTTCATTTGGATTTTTTTCTCCTAGATGTTATATACTGGATGTTGTGATGTCCTTTGTTAGGGGGGGCGATGCTATGGGAACTCCTTCAGTCAATAGCCTTGAAGATACCAGCCCACTTTGGGCATGATCTCATATACTACAAATGCCGAAGAAAAGCACGCCCAGGCCTCTTGGCTGCTGGATTCAGTTCCAGTTCCCAGCACATGCAGAGGACTGCAGATCACTTTCCGTTCTACGAGTTTATCCCCAGATAAATAAACCTTTGTTATATTGCATTCTGGGCTATTGTGGAACTATTTTGTATGACAACAGGGAGGGGTGTGATTTTATATGCAACAGATTTTTTTCTGAGCCTTTTGAAGTTCCATGTTTTTTACATGGCTCCCTATACTTAGAAACTTGGGAGCCTTTCCTGAAGATTTGAACCCAACCTACAGTAAAAAGCAATACTAATTATTAGGATAAGTCACCAAGTAGAATGTAGAAACAAGAACAAAGATCCTGGTCTGATTGCCCTCAATGAGAGTGTGAGTTTTATATGTCTCTAGGTTCGGGATTTATTAATTCTATAGCAGGGTAAGAAAAGAGAAGCAATTGGGCATCACTCACTCATTTATATTTTCATTCAACAACCATCTGCTATGTGTCTTCTCAGGCTTGGCAACATAATAGTGAGTAGATCACACAGTGCCTGTCCCTAGTCTAATAGGAAACAAAGAAGTAAGTGAGCAGCTGGGCTTCACGTGAACGTGTGGAAAAGAGGGAGTGGGGGATGCTGTGAGAAACAAGGCTGGGACATCAAACCCCAGACTTAGTGGCCAGGCTGGAGAGGGGTGATATGGGGGAATATCCAGATGTTGGGCTCTCAGGGCTGACCTCAGCTTTCAGGTTGCAGCTGCTGTGTCCCTTCCAGATCACTGTGCAGAGAACAGAGAAATCAATAGAAGGAAAGGGAGAAGGAGGAGGTTAGAAAAGTTTGTGCCCCGGATCGTGGGAGACCTGGGAGGCCACTGTTGGAAACCTGGCTTCTACTCAAACTGATATGGGGTTTACAAAAAAAGAGGTATCTAATGTCAGATGACACAAAGTGATTATGTATGGTATCCTTGGCCCTCAACTCTGCTACTGCTCTCCAGATAATGACACATGGACCCTCTAGGGGACTGTCATCTAGCTCAGCAATATTCCTGCTCAGTGACTCCTAGTGTGACAACCTTGGGCAGCTTCTGTGAAGTAGGGGTTCCCAAGAATCTGAAGACTTCATCTGTGACTTCAGCAACATTTAGTCCTTGTGAATGAGACTATGTTGATTTTTGTGCCCCATAGTTTTGGAAGTCAGCAAGTTTCAAGATTAAGAAGTATGTTGGAGGAAACCCCAGAGAGTTGCTAGGGTGGTGGGGAGAACAAACTGGATTTACCCTCAGATGAAGCCTACCTACACTGCGAGTTATACCTGCCTTCCCTGACTTGCCTCATCTGCCTATCAGTGGGATTAGTGGAAGACAGCCAAGGAAAGGCCCTGGCTGGTATGCACCCCCCCCCGAGTTGAAGCACAGGCATTTATTTCCTATTCTCTGTCTTCTGAAGATTTCCATGTAGAGAGACAAGCTGATCCTAGACGTAGAGATTCATAAGAGGGGGAATTTCATTTAAAAGAAAAATAATTCATCCCTAGAGAAATGGTTTTCTGTTCACAGATTTTTAAATACTCTGTTTTCCCCACTACCTATTCTTCCTAGGATTTACTTCCTCTAGTTTCATCTCAGCAGGTCTTGAGAAGGCCTGTGCTTGACAGTGTCTTACGTGGCTGCACACCCTACATCAGGCATGTCTGTGCGCGGAAGTCTACTTCCTAATAGATTTTGTGACACAAAGGCATTCTTCTCAATGCTATCTGCTCCCAAAGAATGCCAATATTCAGGAGGAGAACTCTGCTGCAGTCTGTGTCTCTTCCCTCCTCACATCTCTAAGCTATCTACCCTTGATTATTCTTGGTCCTACATGGTGAAGACAGTGACATGGCCATAACCAATCAAAAATATGGGGAAGACTTAACAAGGTACGTATACTAACGATGAGTACACTTCTAAGAACATTTAGCATCACTATTAATGAAAGTGGGGAAACAGCACAGAAGAAAATGAGCAAAATTGCTAACAGTTCAAGTGGCTCACAATAATCAATTGGTGAAAACTGAATGTAATGGGCTCATTGTAGTTGGCTTTCTTGTCAGACTTTCTCTGGACTGCCAGCTTCGAATAATGACACAGAGACCTATTATTAATTATGAAAGCTTGGCCTTTAGTTTAGACTTGCTCCTAACTATCTCTTATAACTTAAATTAACCCATTTATAATGATCTACAGTCTACCACCTGGATGTCTCGGTTAGCTCTCCTCTGGACCAGATGTCCAACTTCTTCAGTGTCTTGCTGGCGTCTCCCACATGCATAGATTCATACTGAGTTTCTCTCTCTGCCCAGAAGTCCCGCCTAGTTTCTCCTGCCTCGCTATTGGCCATTCAGCTCTTTATCAAACCAATCAGTGACACATCGTCCCACAAATACTCCACAACAGGCTGTCACCAAAAAGCATTCACATCATAAACCTCTCATATCACGAAATCAAAGAAGCAAGACATGTGGTACCTGCTTGTTCATCTCAGGACATGTGAGGATGAGTCAAGAGGATCTTAAGTGGGAGGCTAATCTTGGCTGCATACCAAGTTCCAGGCTGCCCTGGGCTATCTAGACCCTCAGCAAACAAAACAGAGTATAATAAATAAAAAAATATAAAAACTACCTGTGTAAATTAGTCCTTGCCTTTAAAACTGAAAGCATTTATAAAGGATAACATGTTGTAGAAATAACACCACTATTTTTGATAGCACATTTGTGGCCAATTTTAATTTCCTGCAAATATTTTTCTGTATTTCCTCCAAATATTTCCTCTTTTTTCAGACTAAACATGTAGTTAGGATGCCAAGTAAAAATGAACTGTGAGAAAAATGAACAAAAATGATGTTAGAAAAATCACAAAACTTTTTCCTATAGTATAATTTTCACAAGGAATTTTTTTCTTGAGAAAAATAATTTTAGGAAGTCACCTAGCATTTCTGTTGGCTTTTCTTTGTCATGATATGGTGTGCTGGCAATAGAGTGTTGCTTATGAAGTCATGCTAAAAATGACTAAACCAGCCATAGTTAACCTTATGATCAGGCCTACAAGTTTAATGGTGTTGTCTTTTCCGGTCACCAAGACTAAAACTGCGTAAACACAGCTAATTTAATCCCTGCTATAAGCTGGCAGGCTTATGGGACCCAGATTGAAGCCCCCCTTTCATTGCAAACTGGGGGTGGCAGTGGGATAAGAATAATTTTGTTAAAACTATAGGAAAGACAAAGAAAAGGAGGTGAAGGGGGCATCTTAGGGCTGTGGCACTGAGAGGATTTTAGGAATGATTAAGGAAGTCCTCGTGTGTTTTATAAACAGAACACCTCAAAATGTGCAGCCTATCCACACTCAGTCTTGTTATTTTAAGTCTTTGAGGGTGTTCATGATTGTCTTTCCTGCATCTTTTTTCTTACTCCTTCTTCAATACTGATAGCAAGTATTGCATGGGTTTATTCAGCGCTGTTTCTGAGCCATCATCTCTGTAAGTCTGAGCCCAGTCCCCAGTGTTCCACTTTGTGACTCATTCACCACAAGAGAAAATAGACACAGGTATGTTTTCCTTTTTGATGTCACAAATAAGGAAACAAGCATGGAGAGCTAATTTTCCTGAGATAGTTCATGCTGCAAATTATGAAAATACCTTCATAACTGACCCTGAAAACATGTCTCCATATGTTTAGGGGTGCATGCCAGTGACATTGACTGCTTTGTCCATGACACCAAAGAGTGATAGGTGACATGATTTACTGCTGACCATGGAGACAGCAGAACACAAACCACTTGGTCCACACTCTAAGGAAATAGATTGTGACTTCTGTTGGAGCCTCAAACTATCAGGGTAGAAGGTTTGAAATGGTGCAGGCTTTGGGTGTTTGCAGGTGTTAGAGGAGGGAAGAGTATGGGAAGCAAGAGACAAAAGGGAATATGAGCTTGTGAGGATCTAGTTCAGGGGAAATCTTTGAGTGTGTTGACAAGGGAGTGTCAACAACGCAGAGGTGGTTTCCTGGAGGACTCAGGATGCCCCACCCCACCCCCACACCTAGGAGGTCCCATGAATGGCAAATCAGAGTGTCATATGACCTCAGGACAAGGAGAACAGAGACTGAGTGTGGTGCACTTGTAGGGAGGGAGGAAGAATAGAGCAAAAGTGTTGTCTGGGATCCCGGTGTCACAGAGGGCCGCTGGGCCTCTTCCACAGCCTCTGTCTCAACACTCAGAACTCCATGAAGGAGCACTCCATGGCAGCCCATGGGGGAGCAGGGAACAGTCTCCAGGGCAGCTAGTTAATGATTCAAGTCTGTATGTTTAATTCTTAGGTGACCTAGTGAGTCCTTGTCCTTCGAACTTTTCAAGAGTATGACTTCATAGAGGGCATTGTCTATGTTTAATCTACCTTGCAATGTCCACAGAGACTGATGTGGGAACTTGCTCACAAATACTAGGTAAATGAGAGATGACTTTCCAATAGTACACTTGAGAACCTACAAGATTACCATCCTACAATCACAGGGTTAATTCTCACTGACTACTTTTCCTGGATTTGCCATGGTGGACCCCCTCAATCCTCAGTTTGCCTCTTACTGAGTTGTTTTCTTTTGGCCAATTTTTCAATGACTTTTTTGAGGTTATAATATAATTATAACATTCCTCCTTTCCTTTACTTCCCTCCAAAGCCTCCCATTTACTCCTCCCTCCCTGCTCTCTTTCAAATTCATGGTCTCATTTTCACTAATTGTATGTATGTGTGTGTATTCATATATATTCCTAAATATGACCTGTTCTATCCATATGATATCATTTGTGTGTTTTTAGGGCAGAATAACCAATTGGTGTGCCCTTCCCTAGGGAAGACCATTTTTGCTCTCATTGTTACTCAGTAGCCTGTAGTTATTTGTGTACAGTTGAGGCCTCCTGGGCTTTTTTTTTCATCTTTTGGTCAACTTTTATAATCCAAACTCGAATCTAGTTATGAGAAAAATTTAGCAGGTTGCGTCTTCTCTGTTTGGTACAGAATGTTGGGAAAGATGACTGAACTAGACACTGATTGTAAGCATAATCTAGCTTGAAATAGATAACCTGCTGGTTTTGCATGCTGCTTGATTTTACAGTTGGCGCTATTGGTCCTTCTCCAGTAGGATGTACATCTCATGTAGCTTTTGCATAGTGGAGTGGAAAGATATGGTCAGATAGGAGCAAAGTGGTGTAACCAGGCCATGGAAAGGCCCACAGACATTTCTTAGCTTTCTACAGTTCCTATTTGTTTCTTCTAAGTATTGCTGAAGATTAAAATCTGCTAATACAACAAAAATTGGCATCAGAAGTTACGATCACTAATGTGTGACCAGATAATGTCCTATGTATTCAGCTGTTCAGTCCACCATCCTTCCACTTTACAGAAGAAGAACTTTATGTTTTATAGATTTCAGGTAGATTTCTCGGAGACCAGACAGCTCTTAAACAGCAGAATTTGAACATGAGTCTGTTTAAGTTCAACTTTTTGTTTTTTGTATTCTGCACTATAGGCCCTCAGTACCCCTCCTAGTGAGATGAGAAGACTTTGCCATGAGGACTGTTCACCCTAAACAGTCTTATGAAAGGGCTTGTACAAAAATCTGAATAAATCATGAAGATTGTTTTCCCTTTTTAGAAATCAAACTTCTTTTCTTACAATATATTCTGGTCATGGTTTTCCCCACCCATATCCTTCAGTATACTCCTTGGAGCCACCTCAAAAATTTCAAAAAGCCAAAAATATTATCAGTACAAGCCTAAGGCCATCTGAACCCATCTCCACCACAATCAGAAGCAAAGGCAAGGTGCTTCAAGTGGGATTTACAGAAGGTTAACTTTCCAGAAGAGTCAAATGTCAAGGAATTATGTCCTTTCAGAGTCAGTGAGGGGTTTTCTATATCTTTAAAATCTCTCCAGAAATCAGAATACAGCAGTGTACAATACATATAGTTGTATAAGAAACTAATGTATTTTAAATATTAAGAATTAATTTTAGGGGACATGGGTCTGGGACCTCCAAGAAAGTAGACTGGAGCAAGAAAACTTTGCGGGACCAGGTCCAAGCCAGGGTCCTCTGCAGGAGCAGACCCAGACCAAGGACATTACAAAAACAGGACTGAGTCAGCAATCTAGGCTGGAGCAGGCCTGAGACAGTGAAATTCACATAAGCAGTGCAAACCTCGGAAGCGCCAAGCAACCTCCAAGAACACGCAATGACCAATGTGGTGACTGAAACCGTGGTCCTAAATGCACCACAAGGAGCAACCATCTGAGCCTTGGATCCACTGGTACCTGGAAGATTGATTACCAGAGTCACAGACAGCCCCAACTATACCAATAAGAGGAAATAATGGGTGGACAAGGTAAGAACACATGCAATACCACAAAGAGCAACATGACACCAGTAAAAACTAGTGGCCCTACAACAGAAAGACTTGAACAACCAAGTATAGATGAAGCAGAAGAAAATGACCTAAAAAATAACTTTAGGAGAATGTTTGA
>LOJH01041664.1:0-14348 GCA_001685095.1 Ellobius talpinus | reverse complement strand
CTGGAATCCCCTCTAGAGTCAAGACTCTTGCCAACCCTAAAATGGGTCCCTTAAAAATAAATTTCAAAGGAGACCAAAAAAACAAAAACATAAACAAAAGAATCCTAGAAAGCTCCATTCAACTCAAATGTTAGAAGGAAACTTGAAAAAAAAACTTATGCACACACCTTTGTTTTGTGAGTTCACTAAATATTCTAAAGGAGAATACTCAGTTGTATACAACTGGCTATGCAGTATAATATTCATCTTTAAAAAATAAAAGGTTTATATATTTTATATAAATGTAATATATTGATGTCTTCTATATGCCAGTTTCATAAGAAAAATAAACATACTTCAAGTCATGAAAAAAGATCATGTGGCAACCCTACAGAAATCACTTGGTAGTTTAATGGAGAGTCATACTTTTACAAAGCCACCAACTCAGTGGACTAACTGTGGAAATAGATCTCATTTGAATAAATGAAAATGCATTGTTTTCAGGTACAACATTTTGTATAAGGTGTGCTGAAAGTGTTTTGATACTTCTTAAAAAGGAAGACATTTGACAAATAAAAACATGTAATATATTTTATACATGTAATATATCCAGAAGGCTGAAACAGGAAGGAATAGCCCAATGACCTCTTAAATTACACAGGGTTCTTGGCGTTATGTGAATATCATCAAGTATTGGATATTTCTTCCCATCCTCTCCCCAAAGCATAGTAAAACACCTTGTCATTATAGATAAGAATCTCAAGAAAGGTCAAACTCATCAGACCCTAAACCACTACACATAAAGTAAAAGATTCAGATCACTCATTCATTTTTGTCCTCTTTCCCAAGTTATTAATGACCACCATGTGCCCATACTATGCCAAATTCTGGGGCATTATCAATGAATAGAAGGAGAAAAGAAAACATGTGATCTACGTGCTTACTCACAGACTTCAATTTCAATTGCTATTTGTGTGTTAAATAAGTAGTATGTGGTACAAAGCAAGTAGTTAGTAAGGAAATTTCACCTTGACCTAGTTTATTTTGGTAAAGGAACATAATTTAGGCAAAAAGAACAATATTTTAAAAGACCTTGAATTAGGAACAACAGCTCAAACAAAGAGACTGTATGGTTGGAATAAAAAAGGCAAAGGAAAAATAATGCTGAGGAGCTATGTGAAGCCAGATCAAGAGAGTTCTCGGGTCATTAAAGACAAACCTTCATCTTAAAAGCAAGGATATTAACATTATAGTATTCAAATAATATAATAATATTCAAACGTTATAAGAAGGGGAAAATTGTGATATGATTTCTACCCTTAAATGTGGATTTTTAAAGCTTAAATTATAAAGGAATGTATTTTTCCTATTATTTGAAATTAAAATAGAGTGACAATTATAATCTTACTATCCAAATTATTAAATGACAAAGACATAGAACAAAGGTTGATAAACCATAGCTTTATTACTACATTGTTAAATTTGATTTAGTGTATTGGCCCGAATTTCTCCATGGAAGAGGATGATGGTATTATTTTGTGTTTGCAATTCATTCTACCCTAAGTCACTTCCATTTTAAATTTTAATCTATTGAGAGGAACTTATCAGTACAAGTTGAGCCTTGTGATTCTTCAAACAACTCTATTTCTATACGGTAGTCCCTCCTTCCTTCTAGGTTCTAGCTTTTATTCTCAAGAACTCAGGAACCTTTCACTCTGTATGTGTGAGTAACTCATCTTAACCATCTCACATGACATGGTGCATCTTCCTCTAACCCAGATCACGCCTGCCTCTGTTATTCATCCTAATCCAGGGTTCTTATATAAAATCTCTTTTCCATATTTAAGAAACCAGGATTTTGAGCAAGAACCATAGAACCCGGTGTTTGAGATATGCTTCTCCTTTGTTGAACTTTCCCTCAAATTCTTAAAAACCTTGCACTCTGTGAAAGAGGACACAGGCCTTTTCCACTTTCAGAAGTGCATTTTTTTATTTATTCTCCAGTCCAACTCCACCTTCTCACAACATGGACCATGATTCTAGGCTGCCTCTGAGCTCTATTTCCCTTGTCTCTGATCTTCCAGCTGCCCATCGGGTCTGGCTGTATTTGAATGGCACATGGCATGGCTTCCATATGACTCACATGGCCCTCCAGTCTACAGCCTATTGTGAACACAGGGCTCAGCATCCTCTAGGTGCCCCTCTATATTCAGAGCCTATCTTTTGGAATTAAAGCAAAACTGTTCTCTCTGAACAAATTCTATTTATCACAACTGAAAAAAGATTTGACTTGCAGACACCGCCTCCGCAATAGATTCATAAAAGTCTACCCAAGGGGTCGAAAGCCAAGAAATTTTGCTCTGTGTTCACTTTACATGATTCTGTGGGCTCCCTTCAGTGGGTGAATACATCTTAGCCTCTCAAACTGGTTCTGTTAGCAGGGAGGCTCCAGGATACAAAGAAAACCTATGGTCAAAAATAAACAATATCTGATATGTTTTCAAAACCTTGACAGTAAATAGAAGCGTGGATGAAATGTTAGTCGATTTAACCTCCTGTGTCAGTTTGGATGGACAGAAGAGATCCCTCTGCATTTGCTTTACTGTCCAGTACACCTACTGTTCTAAACACACAAATACAAAAATTAAGAGTCCCTGTTGACATGGCTTAATAAATGTGGAATAATTCTTTACCATAAAGATGACTAGCATGGAATATAAAACTAACCCTTAAAGGTTTACAGAAGACAATTCAAATTATTTCCTCCTATATCTGGAAACAAGAGCAAGCAGATTGCAACAACAAAGGAGTTATATTCATTACTATACATGCTATGTTAAAATGTCTACTGAGGTGTCACTACTCAAACTATTGGGCAAGAAGCACAACCAGAGATATTGACTGAGAGCTTGTTGGAAACTCAACATTACAAACCCCTTTTTAGAGCTAATGAGTCAGAGTTGGCACAAAGTTTGAGAAGCACCAACATAGGTAGGTTATTTACTTAATACCCAAATTGTGGGACATTTTTATTAGTTAATACAAATAGTTGATAGTTTATGTAAGACTACATTTATATGCCTTTTAATGCTGAAAGAGTTACTTTAACAGTCATAGTATTTTGTGATTAGAGTGCAGAATAAGGAATAAATGAAATTGCAATTTCTGTTCTAATTATATATCTATACTGATGTGATACAAGCCAACTGTATGGCAGTTTCTTTGATTTACTATTATTCATTAAACCTGCTGTCTCTATCATCTTGCTGTGGCAGAAATAAAGTGATCTTTGAATGTTTTACTGAGAAGATTCCTCGTGATTTCTTCATATGTGATTTGCGTACATGCACAAGCATCTGTGCCTGTGATTTTGGAGTTGTCAAAAAAAAACCTAAAGACTATACATTGATATTAAAAAAGCACTGAAGAAATTACTCTTTTCAAGACTTTTAATGTATTGATTGTAACTCATAATACGCTGATGTTTATAATAAATGTCAATATTTACCATTGCTCCATCAATGACCTGATACAAAGTCCTGTGTGTTTTCCAATTCTCAACATGAAACTTTTCTGTGGTTATTTTCCCAAATCCTTTTCCTATGTGCCTATTCACAGCCATGTGCCCAGAAACAAAGTGAAATTCAGAGAAAATCAGTCATTCAATAACTTCTTGTGCCAGGTTTGGTCTTAACTCCAGTTGAGAATTATAAAGGTTTATTATTGATGAAGCCCTATACACCTGCCACGATTTGCTATGAGTTACTTAGGTTGCCTTTGGAATTGTGTATGTTCTCTGAATAAAACTATGGTTCAAGTTAATTCTTCAATCCTGACATATCTATCTTCAGTGAGTTCATAAAAACTACTCTAAAATACCAAATCTCGAAGCATTCATATTACATTCCTCTTTTAGATGTCTAATCCTGTCTAATAAAAGATTTAGTGTTAATGAATTGTGAATATTGTACTGCAAAATAATTCTTAATCACCTCTTAGGCAAAGACTGTTTGTCCCAAGCCACTTCTAACATCTGCCTTTGCTCCTATGGGCAAGGACACACAACAGGAAGACAGATGTACAGATTGGAATTACAAGAGAAGTTCCCCATCATCACTACTAGCCTTTCACAAGACTTCCTAATCCTGAAGGATTGTCCTGATGCTTCTTCATGATTTATCGTACACAAAGTACTATGTCATGTTTTTCTAATTCATTATTTTACTTAATTTTAAAATACCCTATGAAATGTATGTATGTATGTATATATATAACCATTATTTGTACTTTAGATGAAAAATAAACAATCCCTAGATATCAAAATCAAATATCTATGAAGAATTAAATCCAGGACTGAAAGCTAAAATGCCCTGTTAGAAAGCTTCTACATGAGTCTTTCACTATTATGAAATTTGCCTAATATAGTTCTCAGAACTTAACTATCCTATACTTATGCAAATAGCACTGTTCAGGTGAATATAATCCACATTCATAGTACTAAAAATAAAAATCTACAAGTGCACATTTAGCCATAAATAGAGACTTAAAAGGAGCTGTCTCTGAGTCAGAATTGTTGCACATAAAGTAACACACAATTCACACACCTGACCTAAAGTACAAAAAGAATGAAATTATATCATTTGCTTGAAATGGATACAACTGAAAATTGTCATACTAAACAAAACATGTTAGATACAGAAGGCAAATATCACACTTTCTCTCATTCCTGTGTCCTAAAACACACATACAAATACACACACACATTAACTCTCTCTGTCTCTGCCTCTCCTCTCTCTCTCTCTCACACACACACACACAAGAGCAAAGAGTACAAAGAAGATGAGTAAGAGGTGGGAAGGTGGGAAGGAAAAAGGAGTGGGAAGAAAGGGAAGTCAGTGAATATGCTTTTTATCTACTATACTTAAAATTCTCTAGAAGAATCCCAAACCTATGTACATTGAGAGTGTTGCAATAAACATTTAATAAAATATCAATAAGGTGAGAGTTACTTTAGTCATTCATTTGAATAATATCTGACATCATAGATACTAAAGCAAATAACCAAATATACGAGAAAGTGATGATCTGCATTCCACACGTTGACACATGCATTGCACATTACAATTTCTGGTTACGTGTGGGACTTCACTCAATAAAGACACAAAAAACAGAAGACAGATTTTGACAGAGAATATCCTTGAGATGCATTGAACACAAAAGTCCACTTCAAGAATTTGTTCATTCTGTGCACATAGACATCATGATGGACTGAAAGCTTATTAACTATCATCAAAAATGTCCTTTTGGAATTATCTTCCTTTGCCTGCTTCCAAGGGAAATTATACATGGGTTTCTTCAGGGCAATGGCTATCAACCAAGTGCCTAGACTCATCTTCAAATGTTCTGAACCAAATTTGCTGTAATAATGATAACTGCTCCTTCAGCATCCTGGTCTTTTTAAACTGCTGTACATCTTTTCATCTATTTCCATTTCCCTTAGGTAGAGCACAGGCTAAGAAATCATCAGGCCTATTTTTCAATAATATATATCATCAGAAACAATTTTGATAATCATATTATTAGTGTGCATAACCCCTTTCTTCAGAACTCTACTAAAAGGCTCCCCTAAATAGCCTACCTTATTCAGATACTCTGTTTATATCTGGAAATGTCAAAATTCTAAGAAAATCACATGACTCTTGCTTGATAAAGGGATATGGTTCCTTTGTGGCAAGCCAAAAAATAATTAATAAAACCTGAGCACCTGCTTAAAGTTGATCTTTAATATTATTTAAAAATGTTCTTTAGCTAGTTTGGGTGACACAGATTTGTATCCTGGCTCAGAAATAGATTTTAACACGTGATTACTTAGGAGCAAATAATAGATGTATTGCTTTTGGTAATGAACATTTAGATAAAAGTGGTATTCTCAATATAAGTAGTCCATTGACGTGAGTTCTGATTATCATATATGGACTTTCATTTCAGTTCGGATTTATGTAAAGAATGAATGTGGCTTTTGCATATAGAAGATGAATCACTAAAAATACACTCTGCAGCAATTCTCAAGTGTCCCTAGTCACTTTGCTAATGCCTCATATTAGCAGAATGGGAAATGACAACCTTGCAAGAAATTCCTCAGCTTTAAGAAGCAAAGGATAAGAAGACATAATTCCCGTGTTTCAGAATTTTTTTTAATTTCTCCCATAACTCTAAGTGGAACCAGTAAGACTGACTTTAAATGGAGGAATGTTGTGAACAGGAAAGATGGGCATCCCCAGGGATGAGTACACCAATGTGTTGTCTATGGCCAAATAGTAATCCCTGAAAACATACGTGCAAGTATCATTTTACACAATAAGTAGGTTGTATTTAGGGATATATATTTGAATATACATGCACGTATACAATAACAATTTGTGAAAGAAAAGTAACCCATGAATTTGAAGGAGAGTGGTGAAGAGTATATGTGAGAGCTTGAATTGAGGAAAGGGAATGGAAAAATGCTGTAATTATAATCTCAAAAAATAATGGCCAATGAATGGGGTTAGATGTTTCTTCCATGCAGAGTCCATAGCAAAGAAAGTACTGTATTATCTGTTCTTTGTTCCTACCACAGTTTGAGAGACTCAAATGTTACTGAGGATTCTTTGGGGTCTCTCAATTATAGAGTAGTACTACAACCTCAATACTTAAGACAACATTGCTTCTTAGTACCTTCAGTGTCCTAGAACTCCTGAAAGATAAATCTTTGTTCTAAGGAACCTTTGGTCGATGGAGATGTTGAAGAACAAAGATAAGCGGAATTTTAAGAAAGAACAAGTTTTATCATATAACCAACTTGACTAGAAGAGAGGACAAAAACAAATGCATTCATGCAAACTAAATAACTCTTGGTGGCTTAACCACAACACTGCATTCAATTTGTTATATTGGTGGTCTGATGGACCCAGGAAATAATTTAGGGCTCAAGAACGGCTACTGCAGAGAAATGCCTAATTACATGTTTAATTAATATCTATATACTTAATATTTTTATTCTGTGTGTCTTATAAATATATATTACTATGATTTTCTGCACCTTTGTGTATTTTATTTCCCATTTTTATTAGTTTCCAAATTTAGCACAGGAAGTAATTGGTTTGGTAATGAAATTTTCATATGTGATTTGGTTTATTTATTTTTGAGGTTATAATTTAATTAAAACATTTTTTTCTTTCTATATCTTTCCACTAAACCTTTCCTTATACCTCTCATTAGTCCCCTAAAATCCATGGCCTCTTTTTTTAACTAATTGTTGTAGTATGCATATGCATATATATATATATATATGTCTTTTTTCCCCTAAATATAGCCAGCTTAATCTGTATAATATCTCTTTTGTGTGTGCTTTCACGGCTGACCATTTGGAACTGGAGTACCAATTGCTGTGTTCTTCTCTGGAGAAGAGTCCCTCTGTCACTCTAAACTTTTTCATTTGCCTACAGTTCTTGGTCTGGGGTTGAAGCTTTTATGGGTATTTTTTTCCATTCAGTCTGGAATGTTCATTGGTATCAATTAGAATTATGAACATGAACACCATAACAGGGAATTTAAAATAACAATCATAAATCTCATCAAAAAAATTAAGATGTTTAACGAATACATCGTTTGTCACCTTCTTTGTCATCTTATTGCTTAATCTTTCCATATCTATTTTTCTCTTGACGCATATGTGGGCACACCAGTGCATGCACACACACACACACACACACACACACACACACACACACAGAGAGAAGTAGAGAGGGAGAGAGAGAATTATAGACACACAGAAGCATACATACACAGAGACATACACACATATTCACACATAGACACACCCATGAACACACAGAGAGATAGAAAAAGAAAGAAACTAAAAAGGAAGAAAGAAGAGAGGGAAAGAGAGGAGAAGTTAGGACATGGAGACACCAATGTCCTAAGAAGAGTATCAATCTTTTATTTAAAATAGACATTAGAAAACAGTTTCCCATCAGTGCTGATTCACATGGCATTCCTTAATAGATCTCAGATAAAATGTCATTATAACCTTTTATCCACTGGGCATTAAGTGAACATTCAGAAACATTGTTCTAGGTATTGTGAATATAAAAGCTCTTTAGAAGTGACTTGCATGTAAGATAATTGATAAAATGCAATGTATAATATGTAACATGCTTGTCAATACTATGTATCACCTTGAAGAAAGGGTAATACATTATTTTACAATGCAAATCATGATGATAATAATAGTCAGTTCCTAAGAAGGAAAGGTTTATTTAGGTTCATCATTAAATGCATTGTTGGTTAGGTCATTTTTTTTAGCCCTGTGGTAAGGTCATGCAATATGGTTAGAGTATGTGACAGAGATATTCCTCACTTCTTAGGTGCTGAGAAAGAAAGGAAAATGGAGACAGAAAGACTGTGGGTTCCTACTATCTCCTTTGTGGGCACATTCCAATTCCTTAAGATCTCCCATTAAGTTTCACCTTTCACAAATTCTACCACCTCCTAATAGTGCCAAGCTGCTGCCATGCAATTAACACACTGACTTTGGAGGGATCCTCTCAATCAAACACAAAAGGGGGATAGAGAAAAAAATGATGGAGAGGGAGGCAGTTTTACATGGGAGGAGTCAGACTGGTTATCATTGCAGGTGTAAATTTTGCTTTGAGATATAGAAATAAAAATCAAGAATTAAAGCAATGTTAGGATAAAGCCTTGGGATAGATACTTCAAGTTGAGGAAGGGCAAATGAAAAGTCTGAGTCATGTGACTGTGTCTACTATTTTATAAACTGCCAGAAAAGCAACATAACTGGGAGAGAGATCATAAATAGAACCACAGTGCAGATGAGAATTTTCCAGAGTCAGACTCTCTAAGCATTTTATGTCAGATTGAAGAATTTATAATTCGTACTATAGGGTGCTCAGAAGTCATTAGTTTCAAACAAAAGCTGAATAATATTTCTTAAACATTCACTCTAGTTCTATTGAATAGAGTAGAATAACAAGGTTAACAGTTCAGGATCCAAGAAAGATCAGGAATCCAATCTAGAAATGAAGTTCTGATAGTTTCACTAGAGCATTTGTGGGGTAAGGGACAGAGAGACTACATAGTGAATAAAGAGCTACATAAATTTAAAGTAGGAGGAAAAGGAAAAATGAAGAACAACTCTGAAAGTATACTAATGAATGGGTAAATTTTACTCAAAATGAAAGAGTATAAAAATAAACAAGAAACAACAATGAGAGTTAAATAAAAGCATGTTAAATTTAAAGCAAATTAGATATTAAAGTAGAGGTATCATGAGTAGCAAGTTTCCTGAAAACATGGAGCTGGAAGAAACATCCAAATTAAGAGGTGACATGTGGTAAGCACAAACCTGATAAAGTCACCTTCCCTTTCTAGGCCATCAGGCTCGGGTGACAATGTGCTTGAACTGGAAGTCTTGGGCTGAAGTGGATCAGATGTTTTACTTTTTAACCTGTTGTTAAACAACAACTTCAACTTCATGGATGTACCAAGTTTCATGTTTTGGCTCTGATAAGAAGGAAAAAATTTACTTTTTTATTTCTTCTGAGGGCCACTAAAAATAAAATGATTTCTTCAGTAAGAAAATTGACATTGGATGAAGCCAGCCCTTCCTATGCAGTTGCTTGGACCATTATAATTGATTAACTACCAGATAAATTCAATATATCTTTACTTTTAAACTAAGGAAATTAATAAGAATCTCACTATGGTCATTTTAATTTAGTTGGTACACATAATCTCAAAGGAAACAGCACTATTAGGATATGTGGTTTTGTTGGAGTGGGTATGGCCTTGTTGGAAGAAATGTGTCACTGTGGGGCGGGCTTTGAGGTTTCCTATGCCAAAGCTACTTCCAGTGTCACAATCAACTTTCTGTTGCCTGCATTTCTCCAGCATCATGACTGCCTGCAGGCCACCATGCTCCCTACCATGATGTTAACAGACTGAACCTCTGAAACTATAAGAGAGCCACCCCAATTGAATGTTTTCTTTTTATGAGTTGCCATGGCTATGGCATATTTTAAAAGCAGTAGAAACCCTATATTAGACTGAGAAGAAATTTGAGCTGCTCTTTTTAATACTTAAGAAGTATCTTAAACAAAAAAAATATAAGGCACAAAAGAAAGCAAGAAAGAAAATTTTCTAAGTAGAAAGAAGATGCACAAAAAAGGCAAAGGGGGAGAGGAGAAGGAGGAGGAAGAAACCAGAGTTACAGATCTTCCTCCTATTCCTTAAATTAACTGTTCTAGCTATTTCGTAAATTTCATAACCCACTGGAATCACTGCGTTTAAAATGGGTATAAGTTTTCAGTCGTCTGTTTAGCTTAGGTTGTTAAGAAACTTGATTAAAAGGATTTACACATCTCCATTTACCTATCGAAATTAAAGGCAATGAAACGTTAAGACCATGCATTGTCTCACTGTCTTCAAGTACTACATTCTTACACCAGGTACTACTCCTAAGGTTTATGTGTATAAAGTACTGTGAAAGAATGCTAAAGGCCTCTGGAACACAACAGTTTATGAGGAGAATGCTTTGTCAGTCTATTCTGAAATCTGAAAAGACCACAGAAATTTTGTCCTTGTCATTTCAGGCAGTATTTCTCAAATGCCATTTTCAAGAAAGTTGTAACAAAATTATTGAAAAATGTTTCTCAATCCGTCTTCAACTAAAGCACAATGATTAGCGTTACCTAGTGCATTGATTTTGAATAAATACTCTGAACAAAAGGAAACCATTTCAATTAATGCTGTGCTAACTCCCCTTTGAACGAATGAGTAGGGAATTATAAGGTTGACTGTCTTTGTTTTTCACCTGCACTTTGCCTCAGTGTTTGGCAGATGCAGGAAGAATAATAGAGGATTATGTTTATCCTTTCTGTTGACATCTGGCAAAAGCCCCAGGCAAAAGTCAGCAGCCGTTATTTCAAATAAATATAGTTCTTTTGACAGTACAATTGAACATTTTTCATTTTAAAATGTGAATTCTCTCATACCCATCATGTTCTCACGATATCTAGGAACTGTCACATAGTAAGCATATTAGAAATATGTTAACATTCTGTGTATTTCCTCTATTTCAAGTAAAGTATAGTTATGAAACATTAATATTTTAATCAATCTAGCTTTGATTTTATTCCCACATACCAGAAGCACCTGTCATGAACTTCCACAGATGGTCTTGATGCTCACACTGAATATTCTAAATATATTATTCATTAAGTATCCTACTTTTTTATATTCAGAAAAATATAAATCTGTTTCTTGTCAAATATACAGCACAAGTGAAGTCTTAAACAGGAGAAACAAATCGAGGTTTTTTTATTATAATACTGATTTAATTGTGTATTTGTTAGCTTTGGAAAGCAATGTTCATGCTTAGCTGTGACCAGTGAATTATAGCTCCCATCACCTGAAAGGTCAAAATGTTCTGGTCATCAAGCCTGTCAGAAACATATTCAATGTGCTTTTAGGCAAGTTCTTGTGTCTCAACTGCCTGTTAAGTGAAAAAGAAGAAAGAAATAGATAGGAAAAGGTAAGGAAGGTAAGGACGGAGGGATAATTACCATGGCAACTGTTTAGTTGTGCTTCAGTGATTTCATAGTGCTACGACAACAATATTTTAAGAACCTAAGACCCTGTATTTTAGTTATTCGCAAAATAACAAAGTAACTTTGGTCTTTACCGTAAAAAACAAAATAACCAAACAAAAACTACTTACATCTTGTAAATGTTTCTAAGCATCTTGATTATTTGGATTATAAAGTTATAAAGCATGTAGCACAGCATTCTTAATATACTCCTGGAGCATCTGGACTTAAGTATCCATTGTCCAAGAGACCAAGAGAAGACCGTATTAGCAATTGTTACCCCACAGAACATTTTCAACACTAAGTCTCTAAGTCTCTCATCATCACAACTGACAACACTATCTACATCTCTCCATAAACATGAAAAAAATGATTGTTTTGGTACAAATATTGATTATTCCTGCATGCCTTTAAATAACTATGATATAGTCTAATTACTTGGTTTAAAAAAATCCTGGAATATTTTGGAATATATATGAAGGCAAGTGACTAAACATGTTTTGTTTTCTTTCTTTCTGGCCTAACAATGTGCCTTTTTACTTTATAGTAGTGAGAGGGAGGAAAAGGAAGAGAGAAATATAACTATAATCTCAAAACAAATAAATAAATAAACAAAATAATTTGAAGCTGATTCTTATGAGCTTGTATTATCTCTGATCCTTGTCATGAGGAGTCCTCTGATTACCTAAAAGGTCCTTTTATCGACCTAAACGATCAAACAGACAATCTAGCCATGAGCAATGGAATTTTGCCCAACTAGATGTTGAAGACACTGCACCTAACATGGAATCAAAGAAACAAGGAATAGAATCTGACTTTCAAGTAGAAGGAAATAATAAAATGTGGATGCAATGCTTCATTTATGGAGTTTGAATGAGTAAAAATCAATTTACTGTACTAGTTTCAAAAGAAATTCTTGTTGTGAAGGATGATATTTGATCTCAGTCTCCTCTAACTTCACACTAAAGTAATGAAATACAGTTTCTTCATAAGAAGGTGTCAGAGGTAGTTTAACACATCATCTCTGTCTAACTTCATAACAGTTGTGGTCATTACAGCTTCCGCCTTTTTTAAAAATATCTGAATAACCATTTTACAATAAAAGACATTTCCTTATTTTCCCTATTCTAGGGAGGAAATTATTTTTCTAGAATATTTGGCAGCGTGACTTTAGGGGTCTATTTAGAAATGATGGTAGAGGAGGTTGTATTTGTTTCAGTAGGAAGGAATGTGTCAGGATCAGAAGTGGTGTCCTTCTCTCCCTCCCCAGATCCAGGATTACATTATCTGAGGCACATTCCCGTAAAAAATTCTGTCTTCTAAGAAAATTAAAATATCCACCCACTTTACAGGTGTCTTTAACCAAATGTTATTTTAAAAGAAGGCAAATATGCTTTTGGAGAAGTTATAATATACACAAGCACACCAAAGAAAATTTCGGAAAGAAGGAACCTTATGTATGCAGACACTTCCGATAGCATCTATTTTCATTCACCCAGAAAAATGTGACACTTCTTACTTAAAAGACATGATAGTGAACTATTTAAGTCTGATTAAATTCAAGTCCCATTTCTGATTGCTGTTTTATGGCAAGTTACTTATCATTTCCTATGCCTTTAATCATGTATATACATGGCCTGATTCCTTCATGAGTTGTTTTAATAATGAGAATTACAAATAAATGTAAAACTAATTACAATAATACTCAGTTTATATTTGGGTCTACATAGAAATATTAGATGTGATTAACATCAACATGTACAGCAAGTTCATTACACCACCAGATATTAATAACTGAAAGATCAGGATGAGAAATAAATTTTGCAAATAAAGTGTTGTACTTGTCATTACCTAATGTAAACAATTATACAAATTTAAATTTATTATGATACACCTATATCATTACACCTACATCTTATATGGATAATCTAAAATTTATCCGTTTGAATAACTTTGTTATTCTAATCTCAAATCAGAATAAAAAAGGGAACCAAATTATGAATAGTCATTATTATTGAAATGGTGACTGTATTTGAGCATATATATAACAAAAGAAACACACGTGACAATAAACCACCTTATGCCTGAAAGTGCAATAGCCCCACTAAGCTCATCAGCTAAGTTTGCAGAAGGAAAACAAATGATGTGTGCTAGGACTGATAGAAAAGCTCCCTTACTGGCTGGAAAACCTCATCTATTTGGCATCATCCCATTTGGAAAATATATGTGAAGACCCAATCTAATGATCATGTACAAACATGTGTAATAGATACTCCTTATGCTGGCCTCGTGTGGCTCTAAATAGGCATCACATTTTAAAGTTAGAAAGTAGACTTGTAAAATTGTAATTAGGCATTTAAAATTTCTGCTTCAAAGGAGTGACTTTAGGAATTTATGTTCAGATAATTTTTGCTATTTCAACTTAACAAAAAATTCATACAATATATTTTTATCATGTCCCCACACCCTGTTCTTCCCAGGTCCTCCCCCTCTCTACCCAGCCACCTTTATGGTCTTTTACTCTCTTTCTTTAAAGAAAATAAAAACAAAAGCAGTGCAAACAAACAAACAAAGAAAAAACAAGAAAACCTTCAAAAACAGAAATTGAAACATATAAAAAAAATTAAACAACAAAATAGTCAGGACCGCTGAGATGGTGGGACTGACCTAATGGGAGCTCACCAAAGCCAGCTAGACTGGGACTGATGGAGCATGTGATCA
>LOJH01041662.1:0-12061 GCA_001685095.1 Ellobius talpinus | reverse complement strand
ACCTGTCTCTGCCTCCCAAGTGCTGGGATTAAAGGCGTGCGCCACCACTGCCCAACTATTAATCACCTTTTATACCTGAGTTAAACAGAATGGACCTTCTCCTGCTGGCTACCATGGCCCAAATGGCCCTAGTTCCAGTTTCCTTCTCCCTCACAGGTTTGCTGTGTGACCCTGAGCTGTTGCTATGTCTCTGAGCCTCATACATTAAACAAACCTTTGCTGATCGCGCACTGTGGGCTAGATCTGTCCCAGCTGCTTACGAACGCGCCTGCCTTCCTGATGACTGTGAGAATCTAGAAAGAACAGGCCACAAATATGATAAATGACTGCCCCTATCTAACCCAAGGAGCTTGGGGCCTCTTCAGACCTTCACAGCAACGCAGAATCGGCTCAGAGGATAGACCCCAGGAAGTCCTTGCTCCTCTCATTGACCACTGCTACCTAACTTTGGTGTCACTGACCCAGTCCCACAGCTGATCCTGCCTTTCCTCGTTGGCTCCCAGGAATCCCAGTAAATCCCCTCCACATAGCCAAACTCACAGTCCAGGTCTTCCACAAAGATCAGCCTCCCCCACAGCCCTATGATGTGTAGAACTCGGCTGAGGGGGAGGGGACTTGCTACTCAATGCTTATGTCACAAAGGGCCCTGGCTCCAGCTTGGAAGGGGCCACCTGGGCCTAGCCCAGAGGAGCACTGACCCTACCCCCACCCCCACCCCTCTCAGTGGAGGCTCCACCTGTCCCTGAGAAGTGGGAGGATGGAAAGTTAAACTCTCGCCACCCTGAGCCAGCAGATTCCGGCAAGTCCCCCACCCAAGGGAGGACCCCAACCACTTGCCCCAGCCCTCCTCAATCCGATCCGGTCCCCTCCACCCTTGCCATGGCCAACTACTATGAAGTATTAGGGGTAAAGTCCAGTGCCTCCCCTGAGGACATCAAGAAGGCATATCGGAAGCTGGCTCTGCGTTGGCACCCCGACAAGAACCCCGACAACAAGGAGGAGGCTGAGAAGAAGTTTAAGCAGGTGTCTGAGGCCTATGAGGTCTTGTCAGACTCTAAGAAGCGCTCTGTGTATGACCGGGCAGGCTGTGACAGCTGGAGGGTTGGTGGCGGTGGCAATGTCCCTCATGGCAGTCCCTTTGGCACTGGCTATCCCTTCCGCAATCCCGAGGATATCTTCCGCGAGTTCTTTGGGGGAATGGACCCTTTCTCCTTTGATTTCTGGGACACCCCATTCAGTGACCATGGCCGGCCCCATGGTTTTCGTGGGGCCTTTTCTTTGGGCTTTGGTGAGTTCCCGGCGTTCATGGAGGCCTTCGATACCCTGGGCTGTGGTGGGGGAAGCTGTGCCACCTTCTTGTCTACTTCCATTGGTGGCTCCAGTTCAGGCAACTCAGGGTTCAAGTCAGTGATGTCATCCACGGAGATCGCGAACGGCCGCAAGGTGACCACCAAGCGCATTGTTGAGAATGGCCAGGAACATGTGGAGGTGGAAGAGGAGGGAAAGCTCCGGTCAGTAATCGTCAATGGCAAGGAGAAGCTCATGCGGGTGGACAGCAAGTGAGAGCCACCCAGCCTGGCCCTGGGCCAGTCACCATCACAAGGGACCACAGTAGTCGCAAGCTAGTGGTTAATAAATGTTCCAAGTGAGCTCATGTAGATACGTCTCCCATCCTCAGCGGTGGGGGTGTGTCGTTGTAGGCCCACGGTGTGGCTGCCCTAACTCCACAGACATACTCAGGAGCTGTGGCCTCCATGCCCAGCACCAGCTGATTCCCACAGCAAGCCTAGGACCAGGTCTTTAGGTGGTGGTTAATCTCTGTCATCTGCCCATCCTGTCACCCTCAGGTCCTACCTTCTCTGTCCTTTCCATGTTCCTTCTCCAGGATGACCGCCATCCTCATAGGCTCTCCTGCCCAACTCCCATGTTTCCTCACCCGCTAATGGAGTAGCAGCCATCCTTTCTTTCCTACACCGCTTTCAACCTTCCCACCTCTTCTGTTCTGATCATAAAATCCTCTGGCCTCATCCCCACCATGGAGCCCTTGTTGTCTAACCTCAACTACCTCCCCAGCCTCAGCACCCCCATCCTCTCCCTGTGACCTCCCATCATGCTTCTCTCTGCATGATGCATCCAGGGCCCTTGAATGGGCAGCAGGTGAGCTCCCTGTTCCCACCTGAGTGTGCTCTTGTTTGGTGCCGGGAACCATTGGGTCAGGTGGGAGCAGCAATGTCACAAGCTGAGAGGGTCAGGGGGAGTTTGGGTCCGGTCTCCTGGGAGGACCTTCTGAGGTGCTGACAGCTCAAGGAGAGCATTCTGGGTGGTGGGACCAACACGTGAAAAGGGCCTGGGGCAGGACCAAGTGACCCTGTTGGACGAACAAGAAGAGACAAGCAAAGTGAATGTAAGTTACTTTGTGGAACACCCCTAATTTTCACATACCAGGGTTCTCGGCTCCATATTATGGAAGAGGGAACTGAGGTAAAGGGAAGGATTACATGACTGGCAGGCAGCTGAGCCAGCATTCCATTCTGGGTACTGGAGCGAAGGGACCAGCCTTTAAACAATGCCCATGATGGCTATTCCTGCAGTGAGCACAGCAGCAGGTGTGGCGNGGGGGGGCGTGACAACTCCAGGGTTCACACTGGTAGTGACAGAGTGTAGCTCTCAGGTAAGGGACAGATCCTGTGGTTGCTGAGTGGATTGATGAGATGAGCAGACACTGCTCTTACATAAACTCCAGCTTCGGAAGGGGTCCAGCCTGTGGTGTGGAGAGGACGGAGGTGAGATACAAAGTTCCAGGGCACAGCAGGTCAGAGGGACAGTGGCAGGAGGACAGGAGGCATGGAGGGAGCCTGGCTGACTGAGGGAACCAGGGAAGAACTTTATCCCCTTTTCCCCACACGACACTTGGGGAGGAGTGCAGGCCGCTGAGAGATGAACCCAGGAAACTTCTTCCTGTTCTAGGAAGTTAGGTATCACCCCAAGCTTTCCAGGGCCAGCCAAGCCGCTGCAAGTGTGATGGTCAGAAGCTGTTGACCCTGAGGCCTGGCCTGGGCCCCAGTTCCCTGGAATATGCCTCAGGGGTCTTCAGCCAGCCGGCAGCTGGAGGCAGCTAACCACGTTACTGGTCTGGGCAAAGGAGCTGGGGTACACAGAAGGCAGAGCCCGAGCTCCCAGCCCTGCTTGGGGACGGACTTTATCAAAGTCCCCATGGTACTCACCACCCGACCTCTGCCCCTGTTGACCTGCTAATGTCCCTGACCACTGACCAGCTACGGCCGCCTCAAGTGGACCCTGCTTAGGTCAGACAGCTGCTGGGCAAATCCAATTAGAGCCGAGCAGCCCCAAACAGTCCAGTTAGGTGCCCAGAGGAAGTCTGGGAGCTTGCCAGACTCGAGGATTCCAGTATCCCAAGAATCCTGGTGCCAGGGACCACTGGCTGCCCCCTTCCTGAGTCTCATCTTATGTCCTCTCTCCCTCCAGCACAGATAAGATGTGGCATTCCCAACCATTCCCCAGGGACTCAACCCAACAGTTTTGCTCATTTTGCAAATGAAAGTTCTGAGGCCCTGCAGGCTGTGGGATCTGCTCTACCGCAGGGTAGAAGGAAGCTCCAGGGAAGAGACCAGAATCTTAAACTGGCTCAGGCCCCTTCATTCTCCCCATGATATTGCTTGGCATCACATTGTCCGCTCTGCTGGGGCACACTTCCTGAGAGCCATGGCCAGTGTCCATTCTGTTTCTTCTATGGGAATACCATCTCGAGGTGTAGTAAAGTGGGAAGTAAGGCCTGCTAGTTTCTTTCCGGCTCACTAAATTCCTCCCGAAAAGCCCACTCTCTGTCATCTCCGGGGTGTCATCAACAAGCCTCCCTGGGCAGGGCATCCTGCCCAAGATAAATATATCCTGGAGCCCTGCTGAGTCTACAGCGAGGACTGGCTGCCCATGCCCCACCTGTGTCTTACCTTTCAGGAGCTCATGTGGAGACCTGCCAACCACAGATCCTGCAGGTACTGCTCTGTGGTACATCAGGGTCTGGGGACAGTGTATAACTTTAGCCTGTTGTCCCCAGCTGCTTCCCATCCTTCCTATCTACCTGGACATCCCATCCTTTCCCCTGTCTCTATCTGTTTATTCTCACCCCATAGCCAGAGGAGTTTGTAAAGTCCTAAAAGCAAAAATCAAGAGCATTTTGAGATGCTCCCTGGTATTGGCCATCATCCCTCACCGTTCCTGGGAGGCTACAAGTCACCTGCACCATAAACTCCAGCTTCCCTTTGCTCTGCTCCAGCCTTGCCAGCATCGTCACTGCCTGCACCAGCACACTCCTGCCTCAGGGCACTTGCACAGGCTTGCACCTCCTTCCTCCCTAGATCCCTTGTAGCCCTGCCTCAGCCCTCTGCCTGCTCCCCTTCCCAGCTTCTGTACAGTGTACCCTGTTTGGACTCTTGACTCCAATTCATCCATCCAGCTTTTCCAGTCTCAAAGGCCCTTTCAGGCTCTCTCTGCTTTCCACTCCCAAACTGCTGCATCCTGTAGGGGCCCTAATTGTCCAAAAGGGCCTAACCGTGCTGGGGAGACTGCAAACACCGCTGTGGTACCGTGGTACCGTAGAGCATGTTACCTGCAGGATAGCGTGGCCTCGACAGTAAGGCCCGTGAAAGCAATCTACAGCCTCTGCTCTGGGGAGCTCTCTCTGTGTCCCAAGGCCTGACTAGGGAGGCTTTCAGAGGGGGTAAGGGTCCATGTGGGCTGAAGGGCATCAGGCTTGCCCATTGTTCCCAAGCTTTCCACTGACCTAAGCCATAAATATGATCAGCCTGTTTTATAGATGGAGAGACTGAGGTTCCTGAGGCAAGAGACCAGGCCAACGTCACCTGACCACGCTGTGAGCTGGTCTGCCCCCTGGTCCCCTCCACTGAGCAGGCGGGGTGGGTGGGGCACAGGGAGCCTCCCCTCCCTCTGGCCCTTGATGTTATCACAGCTGATTTAATTTCAAAGACGGATTGAGCCACGGTGGGAGGGAGAGCCACTATCACAGGGCCATCTGCCCTGTTGTCATGGGGATGGGCTCCCTGGATTGTGCGGGACCCAGATAAGGGAGTGGGCTGAGGGGGTGTGGGTGGTGGGACTGCAGAATGACTGAGATCAGAGAAAGTCAGAGAGGAGAGGAGATGGAGGGAGGCATAGGGACAGGAGGGACCCTGCAGAAAGTAGGGCTGAGCAGGATTCAAGCAAGGCCAATGGTTGCCACACAGGTGACTGTGGACCAGCATGCTCCTTCACCCACATCCAGGCCCCACAGCCTGACTAGGAAGCCAGCTTGCCACAGACTCAAAGGTGCTCCTGCTGGTCCTGAACTCCTCTCTGTCCCTGGGGCAGGGTGACAGGCAGTGTCAGAACCCCCCCACCAGCCCGTGTGTTGTACAGGTTGACACACCCCTGGCAGCTTAGCTCAGCCAGGAGACCAGATGCTTCCCTCCAGAAGTTTCTACTGCACCATCAACCATTGCCACAGTGATAGAGACTGTACCTTGCCAGCGGTGGGGCGGTGTGGAGTGCCCCGTGGTGGGACAGTGTGGAGTGCCCCGTGGTGGAGCAGTGCGGAGTGCCCCGTGGCGGGACGGTGCGGAGTACCCCGTGGTGGGGCAGGGACAGTACAGAGTGCCCCGTGGTGGGACAGTGCCGAGTGCCCCGTGGTGGAGCAGTGCGGAGTGCCCCGTGGCGGGACGGTGGGGAGTGCCCTGTGGTGCGTTCCCTCTGTCTGCCCGCCACCGTCCAACCTCAAGCGTCTGTCACACCCACCCTGCAGGGCAGGACTGTCAGACAGTTCCCAGAACTCACGCAGCCATGGCCTTCACCTCTTAGTGCAGTGCAAGGGGAGGTGTTTGAAGGAGGACCGAAGCCTTGCCTCCGCTCTGCCCTCAACCGAAGATCTAGAACATTCCACTATAATATATGCCTTTTCCTTATGTGATCTGGACCAGGGGCAGTTCCGTCTCAGCAATTCCAGGGCATCCTTTCCACTCTCCGTGGCAGCCTCCAGCTCACATAGGGCCACCTCTTTCTCCCCCCTCTGTTATCTTAATTGTGGAAAAGTCCATGCAGCGTAAAATTCACCACTTCAACCACTTTTCAAGATGCAGGTTAGTGGCTTGAAACCTATCAAGGATCCTGTTGCTGTTTCCATCACCCACCTCCAGAGCTGCTCCATCCTCTGAAACTGATACTGTCTCCACTAGACAACAATCTGTCCCCTCTCGACTCCTGGCACCCACCATCCTACATCCTGTCTGGACTTGGATCTGGCGGCTGGGTGGAAACCATGCCCATTGTTTAGTTACCAGGAGGGTTGGCCTCACCCTCTCTCCTTTCCAATCATGGACCATAGATGATCATGAGTTTCAGTGTCCAGGGAATACTGACCCCTCCCCAGGCTGGACAGAGTTGGAACCGGTCTTCATTAATGGCGGGGTGGTGTCACAGCCCCTCCCATGTTTGGTGGTTCCTGAATCTAAAGCCATGGTGAGACTGGAATGTCCCAGTGCATACCCCTGGCAACATCAAAGCGTACAAAAGAGTGTAAACTAGAACAGCCGCATTATGCACCCCTAAAACTACAACAATCGCAGTGCGCACCCCCCCACACTGTACCAGAGCTGCTCTGAGCACAGCTGGCTAATGGATGCAAGACTCATGCACATCTGTAGCTTTTCTTTTACCAAACATTTTGTTTTTTGGTTAAAAAAATCTTTTGAGATAACATCTTGCTATGTTGCCCATACTGTCCTGAGCTCCTGGCTCAAGTGATCCCCAGTCAGCCTCCCAAGGGGTTGGGATGATAAAGACAACCATGAGATAGCCCTGCTCTGGAGGGGGCTGGATCCCCAGCTTCAGAGACTGTGGGACCAGGCTTGACTGTTTGCCTTCCATTGCTTCTGGACAAAAATGACAAAACTTAGTGCTTATAGCAACGCAACTTTATCCTGTCTCTGTCCACAGTGGTGTTGTCAGCTTTAGGGGTGCATAATGCGGCTGTTCTAGTTTACAGGTGTTGTCAGCCTGGCTCTCCCGGGGTCTAGGGGTCTGTCCTAGCCTCTTTCCGTTTAGAAGCTGGCAGCCAGCATCCTTGGGTCTCTGTGACTCTTGTCCCTCTCTGTCTCCCTCTCACAAGGCCCTGGGGATGACATTTGGGTCACCCAAAGCCATCTCCCAACCTGAGTCCTTAATTCAGTCTCCTCTTGAGAGTTTCTTCATCCTGTGAAGGACCAGGGCAGGGAGAACATTATTCACCTCCTCTCCTCACAGGACCACACAGAAGGACTGGTGGAGTAACTGGTTCATCACCAACTTCTCCAATGGTTCTAAGCCCAGGAGACCCATTTTCCAGGTGACACCGAGTATCTGGCCTGGGGCAGGACCTGGGCAAGTGCAGGTCCCCTGAGCGAATCTAAGGGTAGGAGGGTGGGTTCTGTCTGGGGTGTGGGGCATAGGAGAGGCCAGAGGGTGGTTGGCTGGGAGCAGGGCTGGAGGGAGGTCCCATGTCATGTGGGTTTGGTAGAATCACTCAGGCAGGGGGATGACAATGATCAGGATGAAGCCAGAAGCCCATACAGCCCTTGATGGGGTCTTTGTCTTACTACTGAAGACCACAGGCTTGTCCCTTCCCCTGTGGTCCTTGTTCCTATACTTCTGTTTGTACTCTCTCCCCTGGCTCTGGGAACACTCCAATGGTCACTCTCAAAGGCCTTGTTCCTTGTCTCAGGGCCTTGGTCATAGCAGTGAACTCCCCCATGGGTATACTGTATGATAGTGAAGACCACCCATCCCAGGAAAGTGTCTTCTGTAGGCCTAGACAGTCAGGTGGGGATGTGGCTGCCCCTGGGGTCCCTCTCATCTGCCATAGATTCCACCTCAGTATCTGCATCTTGGCCGGAGACCACTCACGTTCAGAGTATCCTAAGGCCCCTCTCTAAGCAGCTCCCCTGACTCAGCTGCCTCCTGTGTTTTCAGGCTCTGGTTCCCCTTGGCTTGTCCCTGGGACAGGTTCCGCTCCACGAGCTCTGTAGTATGGGCTCTGGGCAGCGCTGTCCGGGGCCACCTGCCCGACAACCACACTGTGCTGTTACACCCCAAAGCAGGAACCTGGCACCGGCAGCCTCTCAAGCCCCCAGGAGCCGTGGTTACGCCTGCGGTCACCCAAGCAGCCGATCAGGAAACCCCTGGAGTAGTTTTTAGGGTCTGAGTTAGTGGCTAGGATGCAGCCGTGTTCCCTAAACATCGGGAGTGCATGAGGTCCTCTGTTCTTGGATCCCACCCAGGAGCTATCACCTGCCCCTTCCCAGCCAGGTCAGCCAGAGCCCCCTTCCCCATGGCATTTGGTTACCTATTTCTTCTCCTTTGGGACCATCCACCCTGGGTCTCTGTCCATCTGCCTGGGCCCAGCCTACTCACCGAGGGCAGGGACAGTTTCATCCTGACTGTAGCGAGCAGAAGAGGCTTGGAGGTAAAGGGGAGGATTCTGTCTTGTGGGGTTGGAGAGGTGCTGCGGGTCCAGGATCCCTGTGCCCATGGGCAAGGAAAGCCATGGGCACCAGCTTGCCACAACCACCTCCAGCTCTCTCCTTAACCCTCCACTACAGGCTCCCTACACACCCTGACCTGACCTCAACAGATTCTCTAGGAAAAGAAGGCCAAGGCATTCACTACAGGAGACAGCACGAGTGTTGCTTTAAATTGATATTTAATTAAAAAGTTAATTATTAATTAGGCTTATCAGCCAGTGTGGTTGCTGGCTGGGAAAAGTTGGTTTATGGTCACCCACTGCAGAGCCTCTGAGCCTGTGGCTTGCCCCAGGTGGTTGCTCCCGCCACAGTCTGGCCGCTGGTCTCACTATGGGCAGTTCTCCTCTAGAGAGTTGCTGGAGTCACTGGTGTTAGATGCTTGGATACGGGCTGCCCAGTGCCCACCCACAGGGCTCAGCTGTCACCCAGCAGCCATCAACAGTTGTGCCTCGGACCGTCTTTGCTGGTCAGGGCCCGAGCATGCTGTGGGAGCCATCTACCTGTTCTGCTACGTCAGTACCTCCAGCAGGTAGGCATCAGCTCCACCAGAGGTGTGCTGGGACCTGAGAGCAAAAAGCTCTCCTAGAGGGTAGTGTGTGCCTACTGCAGCGTCTTTGCAGGGTCACCTGATGTATGGTCACCTCTTTTGATAAATTTAAGGCTGAGTACTGGCTTCAAGGGCTCGCAGTGTGGCCCACCCATGACCTTGGCAGTCATTGCTAACTGTGCCCAGTTCTATAGTCAGGGGCTCACACAGTAGTGACATCTGTCCTTCCTATGTCACGATCTGGAATTCTGCTAGAAAGGGCATCCTCAGCTGCTGTCAACTACTTTGTGAAACAATCCACGGGCAATGCAAGCTTTCCAGCCAGTCTTGGCTTTTATTTACTATTGGTAGCACAATGGGGCTGTCCCTGCTGAGTCCAGCATTGTCTGGTGGAGGGTCCTAGGCCCCTTTGGAGACATCAGGACAGCTGGCATCTGTCTGATATCCACATTGCCTTTCTCTGACAGGTGGGCACCTCCCACCCAGGAGTGCAGGCCTCTGGCACAACACGGGACACACTCCGAGTTCCTCTTGAGGGAGTGTGATACCTCTGACCTGCTCCTAGAGTGATGTGAGATTTACAGACACAATGGAGTAGAGGAAGATTTGAACTCCCCATCATGAGGAGAGGGAGGGCAGCCAGAGAGTGGCAGGTTGGAGAGCTTCAAGTAGAAGGAGTGTGCATGAGGGCGGGCCATAGGCAGGGGAGAAGGGTTGGTGATAAATCCTTGGGAAGACAGGAGGTCCAAGCGCTGGAGACGGAGTCTTGGATCACATTTACCTCTTGTACTGAGGTTGCAGGGACGGACACAACATACACAGATATAGACACATAGGCACAGACACACAGGCACAGGCACACGCATGCACACACGGTGCTTGGTCACAGGAAGATGAGGTTCCGTAGCATCTATTGTTTTTTTCCTGGAAAGTTGGAGATGGGTCATTTGCTGAGGACAAGCCTGGGGCTTGGGGGAGTTTCCAAGTGTCTGAGGAAGACAGAAGGCCAGGCAAGTGAGAAGCATGACAGGGTCCTAGGTGGCATGGAGATGCAGGCTGGTGAGTGTTGATGAAGCCACTTAGGTTGATCTGCCCAAGGCATGGCTTCTCCTGCTGGCCTCCATCGGTCTAGGGTCAACAGGAAAGAGAGGGAGGTCCCCTCCAGTGATTGCTATATTCATGATGTCCCTGTGTGAGCTCCACTCAAAGGGTCTGAGTCTGAGGCCTTTCATCTCCAGGGTCTTTTGGAAATAGCAGAGCTTAGCTTTGGATACTGGGTCAGAAGGTATGGTGGTGTTCAGCAGCTCTGTTGAGAGACCAGGGGAGGTCCAAGAGGTGAAGAGCCACCTTCAGTAGCCTGCTTCCATGGGCCAGGGGTGAGCATGCCATCTCAGAGAGGCCCAGCCCCAAGCCCAGCTCAAAAAATGGCAGATGGCATCTTGGAATCAATCTTGCTCTAGTTGGTTCTGGAATGTTCCAGAAGGATCCAGTGCTACTGGGAGGGAGTGGGACTTTTATGAGGAGGAGGTGCTTTCCGAAGTTCGTTCACTGTGGGTGTCTCAAGTATGAACTCTGGTTCCCTGGTCCTCTCATTCTCTGGTTCCTGTCATGAGTGGAGCAGCTTTCTCTGCCTTTAGCTTGCATTTTTATGTCCTGCCTTCTACAGGCTCAGAGCCCAGGGCTCAGGAACCATAGCGCAAAACCTCTGAAACTCTGAGGCAATAAACCATCCTTCTTTTTAAGTTCCATTGTTACAGGTAGTATGTTACAGCAACGGGAAGCTAATGGAAACCTCACGGGACACCCTGTGTCAGCAACCAGCCATGATGTTCATTCCTGACCCAAGAAACCGAGTCAGTCACATACACTCTATCACTGATGTAAGCCACTGACTTTCCAAGGGATTTCAGAACCAGACAACCATAGTGTATGTAACTATGACCACAAGAAGTCAGCAGTGGCTGCTGCCATGGTCCAGTGGGCAAAGGCTTCTGCCACTAAGCTTGACACCATGAGTTTGATCCCCAGGACCTACACAAGTGGGAGGAGACACCCATTCTCTGCAACTTGTCTTCTGATCTACAGGCATGTGTGACATGTGTGCATATGTACGCACACACACGCGAACACACACACATTCATACCTATAACAGAATAATTTTAGATGTATTTATTTTATTTTATGCGTATGTTTTATCTACATGTATGTGCACCATGTGTATGCAATGCACATCATTGAGGGGACCAGCTAGTCACCATGGTAGAGCTGCTTCATGCTGTAACTCTCTTCCTCAGAAATAGAGTCCTAGGTTCTTTCACAGCACAAGGTCTCCCAAACAAGGTCACATTTGCCAGACTCTCTTGCAGCTAGGTAGCAAGAACCCAGGACTAGCTAGAGAGACTGGGATGGGACTTAGTCTATGAAGTTTAGGAAGTGCTCTGCCTGAGCCTAGCTTTGGGGTTCAGGCAGCCATTGCCTCTCATCTGTATTACATAAATACCTCCTAGTGCATCTTTCTGTTTTTGCTTTGTTTCTGGCCTCCATGGCCAAATGTGAATCAGACTAGGTTCTTGCCCTACTTAAAACTTTTCAGTGGCTTTCCACAGAGCCCAGAAAAGAAAAATTCAAACTCCTTACCCTGCATTTATGGGAGTGGAAGACAAAATCCCTAGCACTTGGTTCCTGTCTCTCACTTGGTCCTTGTGCAGAAACCTCATAGAGTCTCTCACAGTGTCATCTGCATGTCACAGGGCCCTTGCAATATTGTTCTTCCTACCAATAATATTTTGTTGTTTGTTTGTTTGTTTGGTTTTGTTTATTTTTGAGACAGGGTCTCTCTACATCTCCCTAGCTATCCTGGAATTCACTATGTAGACCAGGCTTGTTGACAGTGGTTTCTGTCCTGCCTGGTCCTGCAGCCATTCAGTCCCAAAGAAACACACAGAG
>LOJH01041658.1:0-14350 GCA_001685095.1 Ellobius talpinus | reverse complement strand
TTATCATGTTGTTTTTCAGATTGTTGGAGGAATTCTTGCATTGGCGCCTGCCCAGCTCCTTTCTTTTTTTAACAAGGTTTGTTCCTTATATTGTTCCTTCTTCCTTTTCTTTGCACTTCCCTTCCATTCTTTCTTCTTTTCCATCGATAATTATGTATGAATATAACACTTATGTGTCAAATTATGGCCTTCAAATTATTTATTCTCTACAACTCCCCAATTACAACAGTTTTATTTAGGAGCATATCTTAAAGGAGGTAAAAAATGATCCCTATAATGAATATAGTTGACAGATTTCTGTAGAGATTTTGGACCCTTCTGCTTCCAAGAAGAAATATAAGATAATAAAAAAATCTCACTATTTGGTCAAACACATTGAAGATAGTATTTTTTTTTTACCAGGACAACCCCAATTTTGTTTAACTCTGAAATGTAAGAGAATGATGTCAAGCTATTAAATAGAAGCTGACTGATGATGGGCCACACATATTGTGGCAAGCTTTTATAGAGACAATTGACTCAGGATATGTGCAGTCCAATTCTAAATGAAATTCTGACTTCTGAAAGTTCTGTGACTGACACTGAATTCCAACATGAAGCCTATAGAGATGAGGAAACTGTTTATCAACTTTGTCATCTTTAGTTTGGTAGGTGAAGAAGTGAGGAATTGCACCTGCCAAAAATGACAAGTGACAAGTTATCTCTTTTTTAATCTCAAGTGTGTATGTGGGTAGTTGCCCTGTCAGTAACATGATTTCTCATGTCATTTCTGTAAAACTGAGATTTTATTCACCACCATGTGGATTCACTTTGACTTGAAATGAGTCAGTTATGCTCAACCATTATTATCACCTATTATTGCCATTGAATGAGAGTATTGCAGGTGTCAAGAATATTTGTTTATGAAGAGAATAAAATAACAAAAAATTATTATTTTATTTTTAAATATTGATTTTTTCATTTTTGAAGTTTTTAATATAATTATTTCTTTCTCACATTTACTTCATTTAAAGCCTCCCATATAGCCCTCCTTTCTCTCTTCCAAGTTTCTCACCTAATTTTGTTACATATGCATGCATCTAAATTTATGTATTTATTTATGTATAATATTCTTAAATTCAATGTGTTCAGGCTTTACAATGTTATTTGAATGCATGTTCATGGCTGAGATTTTGGTTTTGGATACCCAGTTAGCATGCTCAATTCAGAATCAAAGAAAAAGCTAAAATATTGGTAGTTTAATTTTGCTAAGGATGGTAAACACCTTAATTACTGCTTTTAATTTATTGAACATTAAAGGGATATTTTGATCTCCTTTTTCCCACATTGCTAAATTCCAACTTAGGTGAAGATTTTGAAAGATAGTTTGGAAAATTTTTATGGCAGTTCCAGGAGAGCAAGCTACAAAATATGGAGGAATACAGCAATAGCACTATAATTTAAAGTAGGATGAGCCTGGCTCAGGATATATGGTGTTTTAGACTGATGTTTCTAAACCTATATTTTTTCTATATTTTTCTTTTTGTAATTCCAATCTTTTCATGACTCTCATCCAGTGTTATGTCAATAGTAAGTAGTCTTGGTTTGGCCATGAAAATGTTCTTTTGTTAAATGAGACACAGAATTTCCATTTTGGATTAATAGTTTATTTCTTTAGATATTTTAAAATGTATTTACAGGGAACATGGGGAAATTTTATTAGAGTTTAAGAGGTCTGTCAAGATATTAATTTTGTCAGTCACCTTAAGGAGGAAAAGAGAAAAGAGGTAAAGAGAAAGCCTTGCCTGTTGCAATGCAATTTGACAGGCAGAAAATAGAGTGGAAAGAGGGATCCAGAGAAAGAGAGGGTAAACAAACCACAGTACATGCAAAAGCATTTTCAGGCTTTCTACTGTATCCTAAAGAATAAAAAAATACATAGAAATAAGGAAATTCAAAAGTTACCTATTCCTTAGGATGTCTAAACACACAGGCAGTTTTGCTGGAAGAGCCTATAAAATTTATTGCTTTGGAAGCTCCATAATTGTATCACCAATAAAGGGGTTCCTACAAAAGGTAAGTGTGTTATATCCCTAAAGGAATAATTATTCCACTCATATTGTTAGCATATTCAAGTGAATCAGATCCAAAAAATGTAATAAAGTGATAGACTCCTGACCAAGCTGTATTAACTCTTTTTCTTGCCCCTTTTATTTCCATACAGGGTTTCTCTGTGTAACAGCCATAGCTGTCCTGGAACTAGCTCTTGGAGACCAGCCTGATCTAGAGTTCACAGAGATCCCCCTACCTCTGCTTCCAGAGTGCTGGGATTAAATGCATGATCCACCACAGCCTGGCTATGCATTAACTTTTAAAAAGAGGCAACAATGTTTCAGTAAATTAGAATGTCAATTCTCTTTCTAGGGTCAACATTAAAATGTAAATGCTACTCTTTGGACCAACAGCCCTGAGACTTGTGCTTTTTCAAATGATAATTTAACCCTAAGGAGGCCATACTTTTCTAAATTTTAACAAGGAAACCTGAGATTAGATCATTCTTAGTGTCCTCAATGACTTTCAAGTCTACAAAACTTTTTTATCAAGTTGACAATAATTATTTCATATTAACACAGAACTATAAGTGGCATGACATAACTATGCAATTGCAAAAGGAATCCTGTTTAAAGGATAGGAGATCAGCTGAGGTATACTATTATTCACCTGATTAATTTATCTATTTGATCCTCTACATTCTTCCTCTTGTGTTATTATTGTTATTCATACTGTTCTTTCTTCATTGTATACTTTGTGACTTAACTGAATATGACATTTAAAATATTTTGGTTTCAATTTGGATCTATGTTGTTTTCTGAGTTGAAAACATATTTCCAGATACCTTGTCTAAATATCCAATGACCTCAATGGAAGAGAGGCCTCTCTGGAATTATACAGATACATTTTTCCCAAGAGAAATATGTAGACCCAGAACCATACTCACAATAATATGTTTCTAATTTTGTTACCTGAATTTCAATAGTTGTCTTTTAACCTTCTCACTCAAATCAATCTAGAAAATTTGTGTGTTTAATATCCTTAGCTATTAGGATAAAGCAAATCAAAATGATTCTGAGTTACAATCTTACACTTGTCAGAATGGTTAAGATCAAAAATGCTAATGACAGCCTATATTGGAAAGGATGTGGAGTAAGGGGAACACTCCTCCTTGCTGGTATAAGTCAATTTGTGTAGCCACTTTGGAAATCGGTACAGTGGTTTCATAGATATTTGGAATTAATCCACCTCAAAACTCATCGTTACCAGTTTTGGGCATATACCCAAAGGGTGCTCAATCATACTACAGAAATATTTGCTCAACTATGTTTTCATAGTAGCTTTAATTGTAATAGCCAGAACCTGGAAATGATGTGGATGCCAGTCAACCAAAGAATGGATAAAGAAAGTATGGTACATCTACACAATGGAAAATTACTCCCCATCGTGCGCTGGGGTGGCAGTTATATCATGAAATTTGCATGCAAATGGATGAAACTAGAAAAAAATCATCCTGAGTGCGGTAACTCAGACACAGTTAGGATAAACACAGTATGTAATCACTCATAAGTAGATATTAGATATAAAATAAAGGACAGCCTGGCTACAACCCTCACTCACAGAGAAACTACATAACAAGGAGGACATTGAGAGGGATGCATAGATATCCCTGGGAAGAAGAAGTAGTTGAGATGTCCTAGATAAACTATAAGTGGGAGTTAGAGGGGAGATTATGGAGGAATGGAAACATGAGTGATCACAGTGATTGAGCTGAGGGCAAGAGGGAGGAGGAAAGCAAGGAAAGAGAAATCTTGATAGAGAGTTAATTATGGAGTTAGGGAGAAAATTGGTACCAGGGAAACTCCCAGAAACCCACAAGGATCACCCTAGCTCTGAATTTATTTATTTATTTATTAAAAATTACCACATCCTCCCATCTTCCCATTTCCCTCCCACTAGTAGAGAGGGTACTTGAAATGGTATTCCCCTGTAATCAGATTGGCGACTACCCTATTTGTCATCACAGAGCCTTCATCTAGTAACTGATGGAAACAGATACAAAGACTCAAAGCCAAGCACTCGGCTGAGCTCCGGAAGTCCAGATGAAGAGCTGAAGGAGGAATTATATGAGCAAGGGCTCGGGGTCAAGATCATGGAAGGGAAACGCACAGGAACAGCTGTGGAAGCTCACAGACTCTAGAACTACAAGCTAGAGAGTCGGCATGAGACCCACCTAGGCCCTATGCATGTGAGTGACAGTTGTGTAGCTAGGTCTTTTGTGGGACCCCTACCTGTGGGCCAAGCACCTGTCCTTGAGGCAGGAGCTGACTCTTTGGACCCTATTTTACATGGTGGGATGCTTCTGCCAGCCATGATGCAAGGGGGAGGAGCTTGGTACTGTCTCAACTTGATATACTATGCTTTGTTGTCACCAATGGGAGATCTTATCCCTTTTGAATGGAGACATGTAGGAGAAGATCTGGGGTGGATACTAGGGAGGTGGGTGGAGAAGAGGTGATAGGGGAAACTGTGGTTGGTCTGTAAAATAAATAAATAAATAAACTGTAAGAAAGAATAATAGGTTAGTGTGATTGTTAATTGTGTCATCTTGTTAAAATCACAAAGGAGACAAGCATCAGCCATGGGTTAAGAAAACCCACCTTAACTCTGAATGGTATCACTCCATAACCTGGTAAAGCAAGCTAACCATGAGAATTCACTCCTGGGCACAATGTGAAAAGCTACCTACTTCTCCTATGACCAAACATTCTTCTCAATGATAGAGTATCTTCTTTGTAAAGGTAAGAGAATGAATGAAGGACAAAGGTAGATCCCAAGAAGAATCAAGATCACAACAAAGTGTAACCCAGGAAAGAGTGGTTATTACTCTTTATTTATCACATAAGGCAATTTGTTTATTGCAAGACTTGTTTATTCTCATATTGCATATCTACCTCCTGTTTCAGGAAGAAAGAGAAGAGCCATTTGGTAAAACAATAAATTATGAGCAATAAATTGACTCTGTGTCATCTATAAATTAATGATACTGAAGTTCCATTTCCTCTTCAATATTCAGAACATTGCATGAGAAAATTGCATGAGAACACAGAATGACAAATAAAATCAATGATGAGAAAAAAAAGTGTTATTCCAAAGGAAGTTCTGAAGTTTTATTCTGTTTCACACAGCTTTATTGACAAAAATACAGAAGGAAGACTAGAAAAATGAAGGCAAAGAGCCTAGGGGTAATGGGTTGGAGGGAGAAATGGGGCTGAGTATCATTAAAATGAATTATGCATATGGAAGAAATCTTTTTGAAACCTAGCACTATATAATAAATGTTAATTAAAATGAATAACTATATACATGGATGCAGTTACAGATAAACATAGACATTTATATTATATGTTTAGTAGGAGGTTTAGAAATAAACTAAGAAGTGAACATTCTAGGATTGGTGTCAGGAACCTGTGATGGCATAAAGTTGATTTTAAGATAAAGTCACATACCTTTATTTTGTGACTTTTTCTTTTTTTACTGAATAGAGCTTTTTAGTGACTTCTACCCTACACTGTACTATTTGATGCACTCTTTCAAAGAACTCCTTTTATGTAAATGGGAAGTAGGGAGAAAGATTAGGTTTGTGTATGTATCAAAATAATTACAAATCTAGGTATTGGACCCAGTCAAGAAGATTTCCAAATTACCTGAAATCAAACCTCAAACTGTGAATACAATTAAATAAACTTAATGAAGTTAAAATAAAACTTTATCATCACATTTTAATAAAATATTTCTCATTATTGTATCTCCTATCTTCAGTTCTATAGGGATCCAAGGCTACTTAAAGCAGAATATGGGGGACCATACACAAAGAGAATGGTAAGAAAATTCTAAGCCCATGTTTAGTTGTTATGCATATTATTGTAATTTGGAAAAATAAAATTAGAAAATCTCTAAGGACTTAGATGACAATAATTCAGAATGTGTTCATTTTAAACTGGATTTTTTTCATAAAATTGGAAATATTTTATGGTTGGATGTCATGTTTTACACTGAAACTGCTCTTTACAAGGAAACAGTCTATCAATATCCTAGCAATTCCATGTGACTTTCATCAATAATGAGAAAGTAGTAAATTATTGTATTAAATTACAATTCTACTTTAATTTATATATATATATGGTACATAGGAGGATGAAATCCAAATGTCCAGAGGACTGCAACTAGATTGTTTTCATTATATTGCATTTCAAACATTTCTTCAAGTTATGACTTGTTATTGCATAGCCTATGATGTTATATGCTAATGTAAGTTTCTGTTCGCAAAACCTTTAATTTGATTTTAGCAGTAATTTGATGATGATGATCATCATCATGATTATGACAATAATGATAGTGAAAAGGTAAGAAAATGGTGACTTGTACTCAAAAGGACAATTATAACCTGGCAGACTAGGCAAGTAAATCTGTGAATTTCACCTAAACAAAAGTGAAAGTTAAAGGCATTGACGGAATGAAATTTTATTGCAGTTGTTGTATCACTTGTGGATTAAAGCAGAACAATAGCTGTTAATTCTTCTAAACCAAAGTCATCTGTGCATGATTCTGGACATGCCTGATGCATGTTGTAAAACACTGCTTGTCATAAGGGACTTAAAGTCATAATTACCCTTGAGGGATCAGAGCACACAGTGTTACAAAATCAATGATGTTATATGAGAAAACTTTGAGGATATTGGACTTATTTATCCTATTAAATGAACATTAACCTTTTTTGACCTTATCAAAGCCATAGAAATCTGAAAGTCATAGATAAAGTTGATTTATTTCTTCTCTCTATTCTAAAAATCAATAAGAGGAAGAATGTTCTTGAAATTGGGAAACAAAGGATTAGCAACTAAATTCAGGGGTAGGCTTTCCATGCATGGTGTGGGGCAAAGAGTAGAGCTATGCCATGCCTGTATGCATATGTGTGCTTGTGGTTTGTGTGTGTGGTACATGTATAAGTGTGAAGGACAAGGCATTAGATAAGATTCCTGAAAGGATGGCAAATAGAAATAGAGGCCATAGACAATATTCACCTTCCAGTGCTGAGACAATAGCCTGGATATCTAAAACAAAGCTGTAGCATGCTTTCTGTCCCTCAGATTGGCCCTTTTTCTCCTCTTGCCTGCTGAACAGTTCAGCTCCTTTTATAAACTCAAGCCAGACCTGAACATGTTTACTCAAACTTGGGCTTGACAGCTTCCTGTAATAAGTCAAAGTTTACCTAAATAAATTAGAGCTGGTATATCCCATTCCAGGCCACCAAAGACCTTTCAAGCACATGTACTCCAGAAGAGTATGGACTTATGGAACCAGAGTCTCAGTCTGCTATTTCAGAGTGCCTTTTCTATGTATGCTTTTCTATATGTTTTGGTTTGCCTCACCTTTAATAAAAATACATTTTTTTTCTGTTCATACTCTTTACTGTGTATGAGATTTTCCCTGCTGCTATTTGTTGTTCTGAGATTTCTTTTACCCTATCTTTTAATTCTTTACCAATCAAAGAAAGCAAACTCAATTCAAATCTCTATATGGTAATAAAGGTGTGTGCATGTATGTGTTTGTATGAAAGTGTGTGTGTGTGTATGTGTGAAAGTGTGTATGTCTATGTGTGTGAGTATACATATGAGTATGTGTGTGAAGTATATTAATATGTGTATTTCTATGTGTATGGAAATTTATGACTATATGTGTATGTTGCTGTGCTTGAAATGCAAATGAATAAAGACATTATGAAAATTCTGAAGATGGGATTCCAATGTTACATTATAGATTGACTTATAAACCCTTACAAATCAGGGATACCACATTTTTATAAATACAAACTTAATAAAGTAAATGATTCCTCTTGTGATGATGACCCCTTGGTTTGCCCTGTAGCAAGTATCTTACCTATTATTCTCTCCTGATATTAATTGTAGATGCATAAAACATAATGACACTATTTATTTTCATTTTAAGTTCAATATTTTCTCTACAGTAATTAAATATAAATTTAATTTGTGGCTAAACAGTATAAAATTTCATATTGAAGTATGATCTCTTTGGTTTTTCTACTTCAATGTGTAGATAGTTGTATTTTTAAACAACTAGCTCCAGGAAAGAAATATGACAAGTACTGAAACTAAGTCTTCAAAATGAATTATACCATAGATAACATCTGAAATTTATTTGGCAATATAATTTTGCAACAGAGTAGAATAAGGGAACATATAATGACCAGCGTTCCTAGATAGGTTATTGTAAATGATCACTTTTACACAATTCCACGTCAATCCTCTGTTAATAACCTCTTTTGATTTCAGAGAGACAAAACTAAATTTCAGTAAGAAACACTGAACTACATTTTCAAATTCTTATTTTTAATGTAACAGCAAAATTCACAAACCCTCCAGTAACTGCACAATTTAAAAATGTTCACCTTTCAGTATGATAATTTTAGAAATCAAACAGCATACATATAAAGTCTGAGAAAAAACTTAACTTCATACTTTAATTACTGTAGACATTCTACTGTAGACATGTAGAATAATTGATTTTTTAAAAATAGTCCAGAGATGACCACAGCTAGGAGTTTTGGAAAGCATTAAGGTAAAAGAAGACATGATATGTGAATTTACCATTGAAGAAATATGTACATCAAATTACATGTCTTGATTGATACAATTAAAATTTAATCTTTTTAGAAAATTAAATTCTTTATAAAGAGTCCATTCCACAAGATGGGATTTGTACTGGGCACCATTAATAGTGCCATGAACCTGCAACTTTAAAAGTTATAGGCCCTGGAAGAAAATTTACTATTATTACTCTATTAAACACACATAAAAATAAAAGGACTCCTACTGCTTAATCACAATACTCATATGTTGGTGAATCTCTGAACACTCATCAGTGAAGCTCCTTTCCACATTGAGTGTCAAATAACAGAACTACTGGTCAAAAGATGAAAATAAGGGACTGTGGAGGCACAGTCCTCTATGGGCAGTCTATATCACACCTGAAGTATCTGGGATACATGTGGAAGAGGAGTCAGAAGGACTGATTGCAAAAGCCACATGCAGTGGATGGCTACAATCAAGGTTTTGAAAGAAATAACGGCAGTTGGACTCACAAATTGTCAGTAGTTGTGATAACATGTACAAGACTTTTGCAAACTCAACCAGACAAAACAAAACCCAAGCACTGCATGGAGATAGCCACAAAGTCACAACACTATTGGTGATTGTCTGCTGCTGTGAAAGGTATAGATAGTTTTCCCTGAGGATGGACAGATCCCTTGGTAGGTGAAACGTACTCTAATGAATTCGGCTCTAGTAATTGGACTGGATTGGTTTAAGAAAAATATTTAAGATGAAGACAAAATATTGAGTGTGTATAGAACAGAGTGTAGATATGGAAGTTGGAGTAGATGAATATAATAAAAATACAATGTGTGAGGTTCCCTAAGACTAGAAACATAACCTTAAAAATATAATAAAAATGTGCATTAAATTCTTAGTTTATATTTTTGAATATGTATCACTTGAAAGTAAATGTTATTAGTTTTAAGTAGTCTGATTAAATATTCTGTTCAAAATTCAATTAATTAAAGGTAAATTCACTACAACAGATTTTTTTCACAATGAGAAAAAGTATATTTCTATTGTGAACACAATTTTAAATTCATTTTATGTCTTTAATATCCATACTTAAAAGAGCCACTTCTAAATGCTCTGATGACTTCACTCAAAGACTGCTAGAATGTTTTGATTAGAAGGTATTTTCTTCAGTCTGAAAGTCTCTGATAGATCCTGTTACATTCTCAAATAATCTGCCAGCTTTCTCCTTCAATGTGTGTTATTTGTGTCTCCGACTAGACTAGATTAATAATTACATAAAAACATGTATTTTTCTAAAGTTGTGCTGAATGCATCAAAATAAATGGCTTATAAGAACCAGAAACTACTAACCTTATTCTGATAAAGATGAATTTGACAAGTTGAGCTTCTATTGATTTAAAAACATTCCTCTCAGAATCCATCCTGCTGATAGCTTTTAGATATTATTATGGCTCAAGGAATAATCAATGTTGGTGAGACTGTGTGCTAAATCTGTTTGTGACTTGCTTTAATATTCCTCTGATAGTAGATAGAAATCAAATTTGTACTTCAGAATGCAATAGTCCTCGGGGCAATAAAAAGATGGTATTGTCAATATAACTGAGAAATAACTTGGAATTCTGTTGTCTTTTCTGATTTTTGTTTACTTGCTTTTATATCAAGATGAATAATTTTTATAGTTTTAAGGTTTTTCACATTTTATGAAGTGTTCTAACAGCACCATATAAACATTTTTTTACTAACATTTTACATTTTTACTAACATTTTACTGTATTATGCTTCCCAATTAAATATACTAACAGTGAAAATTGTTTTACTAATAAGTCTGCACTTCCAGTATCAAATGTCTACAACATCAAGAAAGAATCTACCTTGCAGCTGGCACTTCATTTTAGGTGTGGGATGCAGGTCTAGGCAACACTATCACCCAGAGGTGGTGTCCAAATAATACTAATGCAAAGCTGAACAGCAGAAAGATGGATAGACCACTCATAGTACAATATCTAGAGAGGGCTCCCTTTGTGCTTGTCTACGTGCTTAAGGGGCGCGGTTTCAGCTCATAGGTGGATAAGTCATAAGGGGACTGGGTCACTGCAGAGCTTTAATTTCACAGATGAGTTCAACACCCTTTGTCTTTCATGGTACATCCTACCATGTGATACCTTACGACATGGGGTCAGAACTGGATCACATACATGTGATATATCTTGTTTTTCCTGACCTTTTCTCAAGACATAAAAAGCAGTTCAATGTGCCTCTACCTTGAATTGGGTATCATATATTTAAATCAGAACATGAATTTGGACAACATGCATGTAAACAAGCACAAATATGTACATAAATCTATATTGTTAACAATAGCATAAATAGACAAATTAAGTGTTTGTGTGCATGTGCCTAAAGAAATAAAAATCTGCATTTCAATAATAAAATTGCATTTAATAGTCATTAATAAATGTACAACAGCTTCATTTACTTCTTTAATGAAAACAATAAAACTCAATGTGTTCCCTACACCTCAAAAGTTTCATCCTAAACTTGTGTCACAAAGGTCTCAGGAGAACAGAAAGTACATACATGCTGGTATCTTCACGGGGCATGGTCATAGCAAACGTCAAATAGAAGTGCACCTACTTTGTGAATCTAAGCAGTCAGGCCAGTCAACTGGATGTAAGGCACTGAATAGAGCAATGGGCTATTTTACGGCCACTGGCATACATCTAGCCAAACATTTAAAGTCAATAGGGATGAGCTTAACTATTTTATAGTTTCCCAAGACACACATCAATATTATTAACTCTCCACATATTTTAATGAAAACACATGCCACAATTGATTTTTGTGCTGTCTTCTGTGAATTCTATTTTTAGAATAGGATTTAAGCAAGATCTTATTATGGCATTATTCTTCATTGTCTTTTGTCTTCGTTGTTTTAGTAAAACAAAAAAATTATTAAATCTGCCACTTTCAAACAGTGTACTTTATGTGTGAAATATTAAAAAATATTTTGAAATAATTTAAATTTAAATATACAGATGATCCATATTTTTGAAAACTTGATTTTGAACATGTGGAATATCAGTTTCATGAACATCTTAGTGATTTTTACAACAATATAATCATTGCTGGGCATCTGAAGACAATTGCTTCCAAGCCTCCCCAGAGATAACAAAATTTTTAGATGCTCAAATTCTGTGCGTAAAATGTAACAGTATTTTTATATAACCTCCATAAACCCTCTAGTGTACTTTAAATTGTCTCCATGTCATCTGTAATATCTAACACAAAGAATATGGTATGCAAAAAACTGTTGGGAAAAACTGGCAAAAAAACTGTGTAATACAAACAGAACAAATATGACCAATGTTGGACTGAATGTGTCGTCCAGAAGAGTAGCTTTGTTGCAGCATTCAGTGGGTTGCTGAATCCACAAAAGCAGACGTTGAAGGCAAAGAAGGTTTATTCTAAAGTATTATGAGCTGTAATGTTTGTCCTATTTCTCTAATGAAGCTATAAGCTTTATAAGATTGAAATAACACTGCATCTTTATTTTATTTGTTCACTTGAATCAACATTTCACATCTGAACTTCCATATGAATAACGGAATAAGTGAAGAGAAGAAATCTGTTACTCATATTGCCTTAATAAGCCATTTTGAAAGGCTTATAAATGTTTAATAAAGAATAAAAATTAATTGAAATTTAAAGTCTGATGAATTTGATTTTTATTTATACGTTCTGACTTCATAGATAATCCTATACATTTAATGCCATTTTATTTTCACATGAATGATAAAATAAAACTGTCATGGGTCAAGCATTAGGACTTTGGTTCTAATTGGTTAAAATTAGAATAAACTTTAAGAACATATTTTCAAACTATCTTATATTTTCTTTTTCATTGTAGAAATATGTTATAAATTTTAGAGCAAATTTTGAAAATATTGATACCTATGAATATATAGTGGAAATCTATCACTTAGAATAGACAAAGGCCTTGGGTGTCTTTTATGTAAGACTAAGTACATTGGTGTTTTAGTTTATAAATCCCAGAATTCTTTTGCAAAGGAGCAAGAGGATACTAGGGACTCAGGGTAGTGCCTATTAATACACAAAAGAGAAAAATAAGACCTTAATGTCTGACATTAATTGGTCATATATACTTTAAATACTACTAATAATAAATATGTAAGAGTTAGTGAAAAGTGAGGAAGGCTATAAAATATTCTCTAGACAATAACATGGCAAAAACATATATGAACTCAGTGCAGCTGTTGTTACCTGTCAAAAATCCCAGAATAGATGTTGCAAATCATGGTGATTGTACAACTAATTTGAGGGGCTGTTTATTAGCATTACTGGAGAAAGGAATATCAGTGGTGATGTGGCTTTCTGCAATCCTGTGGGTCCCCAACCCATAAACTTATGGAAAGCACTAATTTCACTTAGTATGTTATCAAAATAACATCAACATAAACAACCAGGAAGTTGAAAGGAAGGTGTGTGAGAGATATTGGGAGAATTAGAGGGAGTAATGGGGGAAAGATATAATATTTCATTCCCTACATTTAAGGATTTTTCAAAAATAAAAAACAACCAAAAATTGTCTTTAACTGATTAACCAAATGCCATAAGTGACTATAATAATTTCTAGTTGTTATTTAAAATTATTCAGAAATGAGTCTATTCTCATGTATTTTCATTTTGTTGAAAACAAACCAGTTAATATGTGGTCTACACTTATGAAGTGCTTGTGTATGTTTTGCCTATGAAGGAGATGATGTTTGAAGACATTTCAAAACATAACATTTGGTAGGCTAAGGAGGAAAACAAGAAGTTTGTATCTACTTTTGGTGTTATGGGGAGATCTTGTTTACAGAAAAGAAATAAGGGAGGTAGGAGGAAGAGGAAGAGGAGGCAAAGATGGCAGAAGGAGATAAAATGGTTTTGCATGAATATTTTAGTGTTTAATTTTAAACATAGTCTAAGATCCTGAAATAAAAAGTTCTGAAAGTCCACCATTTTGGTGTACAACTAAGATATTGCTGTTGCTGGATGCACACACCTTCAAATAATTACATTAAGAAAATAATACTATTATTTTACAAGGAAACTAATTGTCACTATGGGTACATAGACTTCTCTCCACTTGTATACTTTCATGAAGTATCCTTGCATTATGGACTGAAATCAAGGGATATTTCTTTTCATTCTAAGTGATACCTTTATTGAATAAAAACAAAGATAAATATTTCCTACCAAATTATAATTCTAGGAAATATATTTGATACTTGCCAAACCTAGCCTACTTATTCCATGTTTGTTACAGTTTAGTGACTATGGTAATGTTCATAAATTAGGGTTATTTAAATTGATGTTTTTCAATGTTTTCATACAATATGAATATGAGGTCCAGAATAGCTCAACATCTGTGATTTGTAAACATTAACTGGAAAACAATTTCCCACATTATGATCTTTTCCTAATTAGAAATCTTATTAATCTTAAATGTCAAGAATTCAATTAAGAAACAGAAATATTCAAATCAAGTACTTTCAAATACCTCTTTATTTCATGCATTATTGGTTTTTCTAATTATCAAATTCTTTAGAAAGACATGTACTGGCTGTGTGGGAGCCTAGTGTGTTTGGATGCTCACCTTCCTAGAC
>LOJH01041656.1:9895-22455 GCA_001685095.1 Ellobius talpinus | reverse complement strand
GATGGATACCTTGCTCAGCCTAGATATAGTAGAGAGGGCCTTGAACCTTCCCCAGAGAAATGTGCCTTACCCTCTCTGAGGATTGGATGGGGGTGGGATGGGAGGGTATGTGGAGGGAATGGGAGGAGGGAAGGGAGTGGGAACTTAAATTGATATTTTTTAAAATCTAATAAATTTAAAAAAAGAAAAAATGTCTGATATAAATTATCTTTTCACAAATCCAAGCCAGGTTATCCTCATTCTTGGTACTCAACATACTCCAGAGCAGGCACATGCGTGCGCATAGTATCTCCATCAAGACTTCAGATGCTCCAATAGAAAAAACAATTTTTCAACAAAGGCTTTTGGTTGTCAGGACAGGTCAGGTTAGGACAGCGGGAGATGTACGTGTATACCTGTGTGTGAACAGAGTGAAATTGGGGCCATTCTTCACCTCATATTAAAAACGAATTCAAAATGGATCAGAGAACTAACTGTAAGAACCAACCTAGAAAACTCTGGAGAAAATACAGCTTAGTAAATCCTGATGACCTAAATCCCTGGTGAGGCAAAATCTTGTGAGGTCTAGATGAAAAGCCCTGGTGACTAAAGAAAAAAACCTGAGCATAGACCTAGATTGACAGCTAAATACTTTGTGGTTTTAGAATATGCAAAAATACAACACATAGAACAGCGAATATATATGGGATTATTTTTAGAGAATGTAAAGAACGCATAGCACTCAAAAACACAGAAAGAAAATTTCAGGGTTTTTTTTATGAGCAAAGCATTGAAATAGGCTTTTCCCTGAAGAAGACATACACAAAGCACATGGGAACATGCTCCATATAATTAACTATTAGGAAAATACAAATCAAAATACCAATGTGACAGAACTTCACACTCAGAGCTGAAATGATGGGTAAAAATAGTGCTGCCAAAGACACAGGGAGTAATTGGGACCCTCAGTTTTTATGCCTTGGTGCTGCATAACAAGTTGCTCCAAAATATAGTGGCTTAAAACCACAAATGGTTATCTCAAAGATTGTGGGGGTCACAAAAGCAGGAACTGCTTAGTTTCATGTCCCTGAGATACACTGGCTCTTGGGGTTGGGAGAAAGATGCTGGCAAGGCTGCATTGTGAATGCAGATATCTTAAGGTTTACTTGGGTCTGGAGGACCCGATGTTAAGAAGTCTCCCTTACACGCCTGTTGGCAGTATGTCTCAGGTCAGGACAGCAAGAATGTCTCCACTGGAGTTATCCAAGAAGAGCAATGATGGAGTCCCAGCGTCCTCTGTGACTAGGCCTAATTCACACACAATTACTTCTATTTGATTATAATTAGAAGTGAGTCACTGGGGTCATTCCATCCTCAAGGGGAAAGTCATCTTGAAAGGAGGAGTATCAAATTATTTGTAGACATGTTCTTAAACCACGACAGTTGGATATCGGCTATTGGCGTTTCTGCTGTGGTCCAGTCCCTTTGATCCCCCCCAAAAAAATGCATGGAGGAGATTCCCTGCCCTATTTAGGGAAAAAAAAGACTTAAATCTCTTCCTGATAGGGCACCACATCTACAACTGCCCAAGATTATAGGATGATATTCTATAGGATCCTATAGGTACAGATTGGGGCTCCTTGTAGGTTGACAACCAAAAACCTGAAGATATTTTCAGCCACCAGCACATGAGTTTTCAACGGTGAGAAAGGAAGAGAATCATTGCATTAAACCTATCTGTTTGGAAAAGGAAGAATTCGCCACTTTTCCATAATAATTAGCAAAACCTACTGAGCAGAAACAGCCGAGACTCTGTCCATCTTACTTGACCTGTACCATGTTCACCAATTCCTCCTCCCAGATGTTCTTTTTCTCTTGCTCTCTTCTGTCTCTGGATCTTCTTTGGGAAATTCGTAATTTTCCTCAACAGTTATACTTGAAATGGCCCGTGGAGAGGATACTCGTTCTTGGAGAGCTCACAGATTTTTGAAGTATTATGACAAAGGTCTATCTAAGTTTTCTCAATAACAAACTGCATCAGAAAAAGTTGGGGATTTCTTTGTCAAGACAGTTATTTCAACCGTACAACCAGATTGATTTGTTTCCACACCATGGACACGCTACCATGGCTGGAAGTCTTGCCAGGTGTGCCTTTCCTGCCTACAGACACTCTGCTTTTATTTAGTGGGTCCTCTGCTCATCCTCTGGTCTTTAAATTAATGGTGGCTACCTTGAGATCATCTGAAATAATAGGCATGGGTGGAAAAGCAATACAATTTATCACCTCTCGCCAGCAGAATCACTGCTGCTTTATGACAAGGCGGGAGACTTGCCTCCCACTATGCCTGCAGTTTCATGGTCACTGCGGAAAACTTCTTCAATTTTAGGTACAAAGCAGATCACTTTTAGCACTGCAATACCCAAATCAATGGGCTCTCCATCAGGGCAGTTAGCCATCAGTGAGAGAATGCCTTTCCTAGCAAATGCGTCCTTTTTTCTGCCGATTCTAGATAGAGCTCATCTAACTTATCCAAATCTGCAGGAAATGGCAAACTTCTGGTGTAAACTACTTCTTAAATTTTCATTTATTTATTTGTTTGTTTGTTTGTCCATTTATTTATTTATCCATTCATCCATTTATTTATTTATTTATTTATGTGTTTGTTTGTTTGTTTATTCATTCATTCATTCATTTATTTATTTATTTATGAGGCAGGCATTCTGTGTAGCTTTGGAGACTGTCCTGGAACTAGCTCTTGTAAACTAGGCTGGTCTCAATCTCACAGAAATCCACCTGCTTCTGCCTCCCAAGTGCTGGGATTAAAGGCGTGCCACCACTGCCCGACTATATCCTATGTTGGCCAACAACCTTCTTTTCAAGGTGAGTAACCAACGGACTATCCAAATATTTTTTACCATCTACCACATTAAAAGTAGATCTTCATTACTGCCTAGATCCACTAAATCAGTGGTACTGGTATAAGGCAGAAACCCCATACTCTGGCTGTGATTTTTTTTTCATAAAATCTCCATTATGTTGCTCTGACTGTCCTGGAACTTCATAGATCAAGTAGATCTTGCTGGCCTCAACGATCTCAGAGAAATGCTCGCTTCTACTGGGATTACAGGTGTGTGCCACTGCACCCAGCTAATGGCTGTGATCCTTGATTGCAAACAATAAAAATTTCTTTTTCTAGACTAAGTACACATGGGTTTATTATAACATTGTAGTCATATAACCTATGTTATACAATGATCCAGACTTGGTGGTACATAGGAAAACTGGGTAGCTGTACAAAAGGTCTGCCAAGTAGCAGCCATCTAACACTCAGAACTGGCTTTCTGTCCCGGGAACAGAAGGCTTGCTTTGAATCCTGGTTTCAGGAGCTTTAGTTCATGCGTGGTTGCTTGGTCTTGTTGCTTTGTCAGCACAGCTTTTGGCAGAAGCATGAATTGCAGTAAAGTTGCTTATTTTATGGAAGATAGATAAGAAACTGTGACCCTTATAAACCCTTTAAGTGTACACCTTCACTGACATACTTCCTTCCACTAAGTTCCACCTCTTAAAGTTTCTAGGGACACCCCATAATATCTCCAGCCTCTGAGGAATATTCCAGATCTTCTAAAACACTGGTACCTGCATTCCAAGTTGATAGAAGCAAACAGTTCAGTCAAGCTTCTCGTCAAATAGCACTGCAGATTTGGCTTCACAATATTTACACCTACTTTCCTGTGTCATACAGACACAGTTGGTTGATTAAAAAATTAATAAAACCCCCATTTTACCTAAGCCTAAGATAGATATGTAGCACCCAGTCTTCCAGGCTTTAGAAGTCAAGAAAGTACACTAGAAAAAAAAATGATTATTTATTGTCTCCAGTTGCTTTCATGGTAGTCAAAGATTTAATTCTTATCTTTAATAGCACTGTAGTTGATATCATGAAATTTAAGTAAATTCATGACATCATGTATCAAAATTAATACATAGCATGAATTAGTCTGACTTAATTAGGCACCTTTTCTTCAGTAATCCTTTTGCCCATCTTTTAGGGCTAAAGGTGTTACAATTTCTTGGTTTACATTTCTATGTTAAAGGTGCTAGTGATGTTTCAAAAGTATTTGGTATCTATTTCCTTTTGCAGCCAAATCTCAGTTCACTCCCACGGTTTTCTATTCTCAGGGAGGGTGCCCTGTTGTATTGAACCCACTATAGGCCTGAGAATGGGAGAGAAGGCGATGCTGTCACTGTATGAATACCCGAGGCCTGCATCTGTCTGATGCAAAGAGAAAATCTCATACAAGGTGATCCCGACTCAAACTCAAGGAGGAACACAGACTGGAAAGAACAGTATTTCATTAGTTAGATCCTAATGTGACTACCAACTCATTCAATGCTCATTAAGCTTAAGTAAATTTAAGGTTTCTATTTCATTGTGTTTTAGTTCTTGTAACCCTGGCTAATGACTATAAACCAATGTCCTGTATATTTTTCCTGGTTGGAATGAAAGGAAGTATTCTACTTAATTCTTAGACAAGGCTCTTTCAGTGGTAAGGGATATCTATGCCAGTGGACATAACAAAAAAAATTATTTTGTAATTATTTTAGCACATACTAGTTGTGCAGAACAATTGGCTTCATTGTCACATTTTTCACACATACACACATACATATATGGAGAGAGAGAGTAGTGTGATCAAATCTTGTCTCCCATTGCTGTCTTCAGAGGACACTCCCCCCCCATGGCCTACCAGTTACAAACCTTGGTTCTTTGCTTGCTTAGGCTATGGTTATTTGTCTAATTCCCCTAAGGAGACACTCAATTTGTGCATAAACAGCTCTTTTGTGGTTTTTACCAGCATAGGTCTTCTATGGCCAGGTGTCTACCCTGGTCTACATAACTATATTTAGCGAAGGTGAGGGAAAGTTCGCTTAGTACAAATATTTGTCATTATCAAGTCATTTTATAGGGCTAACAAAACAAGAAGGGGAAGATGAGTGTGGTAGCTGAGTAAAGCAATTCCCTAGAGTAATCATTATCCTCTAGTCCACAGAAGTTAGGACCTGTGATACAGAAATTGCATCATTAATCTTATTTACAAATTATCTGCTTAAAGCAAATGTGATTTTTTTGGACAAAATACACTAATCATACTCATTCTTTTACCAATTATTTGTTAATTGCCTACAAAGTACACAGAGTACACTATATCATGTTTCTTTGATACCCAATGAACAAATCACAGTAACGTCTGTGTTACACACAGGAAGAGACATGTAATATTTGCTTTGATTTTTTTTAAATAAAGGTATAGTTAGGATAGGTGCTATAGGGAATGGGAAAAGAAAACAACGTCGATAGTTTGCAAATTAGAGCAATGTTTTATTCCTTTGACAAATGTTTTGAACAAGATTGTGGATGATGAATTAACTAACCTACTTTATTCTTACAGTTAGAACAAGTCAGCTTTTACATACTTACTATGACATCTTCTCAATTCAAGCTTTGCAGGGGTTTTTAATCCTGTCCTTCCTTCCCTCCCAGTGTGTCAACCTACAGTGAGAAGGTCATTCACAAGGAATGCATATGTGCATTTAAAATGGATGTTGAGTTCTTCTTAAACAAAAAGTTTAATCTTTTAGAGCATGGAAAGGCACTGTCGTTGATTCAGCGTTTCTTAAGAACTCTCTGCTGCTATTTCTGGAGTTTTCTTTGCTAAAAGAAAATCTTCTTTAACATCTTCCTGACTTGCATACACATCCAAACTTTGTGTGTTTACCAGCAGGAGTTGCTGCTACAGCCCTGGTTTCTTCCTTGCTTACAAGACTGGCCTTAAAGAAAGCTGGGAAACAATCTAAACTTACCTTTTATGTCAAAACATATAATATTTCTAATTCATGTTGAGAACAAACTCTCTTAACTGCCCAGTAACTTCACAACACTGTAAGTCTATGTATCATAGTTCTTTGACCTTAACATACCATCAAAAATTTCATGAACTCCTGAAAAAGAAGTTTGTAATCAATTAAACAATGCCACAGTGCTACTCCATATTGAATAGAATTCTAATTTTGTACTTACTGGGGAGCTTTTTGAAATTTCTTTGCAAATACATACACATAATCTTATAGCACTCTTCCATAAAAATACGAGGATAATGTAAGTAAACTACCTTCTTAAACATATTCCTTAAACATTGCCACATTTAGTATGTCTCCAAGGAGTTCCATTTTTAGTTTAATCTTGAATGTTTAGTCTTCTTAAAGATAAAACTTAATTCTTTGTCTCTGAAGAAATGTTGATGCAGCATTTCTTTTCCCTTATTATAAATACAACCTGCTAAATCAATACTCTATGAGGGAGAATCCAAGATAGAGATGTACCATCATCTGAGAAGTTTCAAAATGTCATTGGGCAAAGTCTATATTGTATGTCAGATAGACATTGAAACTCGTTTGACAGATGAAGGGTTGGATGGCCCGAAATGAAATGCCCTGCCCTAATGACAAAGGTGGAACCGAAGCTGTGGTCTCCTTGGGAACACAGTTACAGTTCGCGGGCAGTTCCAGCCTCTCTCAGAAGTTCATTTTACAGGTCACCATACTTCTTGGAATTTTCTCAGGCCAGCACCATCGTTCTCAACCTCTTTGCTACTAAACATTTTAAGTCAACAGATCACAAGTTGTACTGTAAAAACACCCATGTTTGAACACTTTCCGTTTTTAAATGTGGGAGAAGAGTGGGCAAAGTTAGCTGCCAGGTAGTCTTCAATATCAGCATTTCCTCTTGACTCTGGGTTGTGCTACCACTGGGCAATCTAGAATTTTGTTTCATGTGACATCACATTTACAGAAAGCAGACTCATGTTTAGTTTACGGTAAGAAGCCGTCAGAGGATTCTGGAGTAAGGGTTCTACAAGCGTTTCATTTCTTGAACAAGTAGAAGAAACCTTGAGCTCAGTCACTCTTCAGGGCACCTACTTGGGGTGCAGATTTGCTGATCTCTGCTAATGAGTTACAAATTGTTGCTTTAGACCCCTTATTAAGAGTCTCTAGACAGAAGTGGGAATTTGTTGTATACCGAAAGACAATGGAGGGCCTATCCTTTGCCAGTGATATTTTTAACAATTGCTTCAATTACACAACATGAATAAGACATTTTAAGATTAGGGTAGCCCTACCTATAATCAATTCTTTTCCCAGACAATTTTTTGGGGGGAGGGGACTATCCAATTCTTTATCAAAGAACCAAATTAATAGTTTTTCCTACTCTAGAGGTTGTTGGCGTGCTTAATTCATCCATCCATGAAGCCAGGTGGACTCTCGTTACTTCAACACATATTATGTTTAAAGCATGTGTAATTTAATTCTGTCTGAATGGTGTGTGAAAGGGAATTGGCATAAAATAGAAAGGAAGCCCTGATGTGAATTGAGCTATGTAATTTGGGCATACGCATTCTCAGCATCACCTTGAAAGGAACATGAAATGTATTTGGCAGTGGGAGAAATTTCGTATAGATTTAGAAATATCTGGCAGCATCTGCCTCCTTGTCCATCTTGGAGGAAACATGCTCACAGGGAGAAGAGTGGTTTGTGAAGTCAGACACTAATGAAACATTTGCTAAAATGATTTCTTTAATTTGGACAACATTCAGCAATCAAGTGTACTCAGTGCCTCATTTGCCTGCGTTTTGAGCCTTCAGAGTTAACTGAGCACAGCTAAGTCTAATATGGTAATGAGCTCTTTGTTGAGACCTGGGCATATGCATTTCTCATGCTCTGCTGTGTTCCACTCTGGTGAAGAGAGATAAGCAGTGCTATTGTGATGGCATTAAAGGTCTCCCATTGACATATCTAAACACCATGAGCCGCAACAGGCTCATTTCATCATGTCCTAGATGTTTCTAGATATCTGCGAGATCAAAGGCACCAAGCCCATAAAAGGTTCAGGTGAATAATGAGGTTGCGTGATATTAACCAAGTCATCCACATAAAAGTTAGTCATTAATGTTCAAATGCTTAAATGCCCTTTGAATTAGTCTACAGTAGTTTGTATGCAAATGCCCTATTTATGACAAGTGGAACAATATAAATCCCGTGTATAATAACATCAGAAAATAGGAAGAACTCATATTACCCCAATATACTACTTTTAAATTCCTTTTCAGTATTTATTTTTTTACTTATTTATTTGTATGTGTATGCCTGCACACACATGTAAGTGTGCTTTATATTACCACTCACAGAAACTTAGGCAAATAAATCTAATGTGCATAAGCAAAAACAATTGAAGGCTATATCTTGGGTTCTACTAGTTTGTTATAACTACAGCTTCCTCCATGCATTTATTTGGAAAGGTGGTCTTGCTATGTCCTTCCAGAAGACACGGCCTTCATTGCTTTGCGGTGTTTGTACTATCAAAAGAAGAGCAAAATAACAGCCTTCTTAGAAAGCTCTGCCATTATCAACAGCTGAGAAGGTCTTTCTTTTACTGTTTGTGGCTAAAAGTCCTATCTGCTTGAATAGTCTGTTCACACAATCCTGTCAACACAAGGTCTCTTTTTCCTGTGTTTGTGTCTTACATTTCTCGGTCAGTGTTGACTTCAGCTAGGCTGCAATATGGTCACATTTCTATGTGTCTTAGTCGTGTAAGAATCTAAGCTTTTGGGAGGCAGGGGTTTTGAGAGTTCTGGGAGCAGGAATGGAGGCAACATCTGAGGAAGTGTGTTGCATATGAGATGGCAGGGCTGGGATGCTGCAGAGGAAATAGAGTTGGTACCCTGTAGTGCTAGGAGTTGATGAAGCAAAGGTGCAAGGAGCTGGGGCAGGAGAAGCAGCAGGGAGATAAGCTTAGTCTAACAGCAGGAACTGATCCAGATTCTAGTGTGCACCCCAGCTCACCCCTCAGCATGAGAAAGTTTCAGAATGAACTATTGATAATAGCATGTGATTATATAGACAGTTGGGGTACTTTTGCCATAGAGATGTTAATAAAGTCTACCATTCTCAGTATTACTTCTCTGGATGAATCTCCCTCATTCCCAGTAGTTCAAACAGTTGTTTCTGCTAAGTGGAGAATCAGAGACTCTAGTGGACCAATGTGTGTGTGTGTGTGTGTGTGTGTGTGGTGTGTGTGTGTGTGTATACAGAATACCACTATGCACAAGATAATCCTTTAACAGACTATCTCTGTCTTTTTGGCCAAGTATTCCCAAGGATTAGCATAGTGCTCAAGTCACATAAATACTTGTTAATAAATAAATATTTGCCAGGTGATCAACTAACAATAAATAATATTTGCTTGGGGATTATGGATATCAGACACAGTGCAAAATTTAATGACTTTTGTGTTATTTAATAGCAATTTAGCACTTTATTAATATTGTGTCATTTAATAGCAATTAATATTATTCCTATTTTATGATTAAGTAATCTGGAACTTGAGAGATTAAATAACTTATTAAATGTTACCTGGATAGTAGATGGCAAACTAGGTTTGAACCCAAGAAACCTATATGCAAAGACAAACCACTCAGCTGTATATTATACAAGGCTACCAAACCCACCACTGAAAACACAAGAATGAAGAGCTGAACATTGCATACTTGACAAGAAAAATGAGATGTTCATAACTCAATAAGAGACATTTATCCTTTAGAGCAATGACCATGACCCTTTATGAGTACAAAACTGGTTAGTACAATTACAAGGACTCTGGGCACTGCCCATTTTTATAAGTAATTTGTTTTGAAATAGCAAATAATTTACTCTTGTATTTTACTTGAACTTGGATGGCATGCTCTATCAAAAATTTCCAACATTATTTTTAAACTTCCCACATCTCCATGATAAAAGGAAATTTAAGATGACGACGACTTCAGCAAAGAATGATAAGTGAAAGGCCAGATGCTACATATTTTCAACTGCAAAAATATCATGAGAAGCCAGCTGTAGCTTCTAAAATTTCATGATGTCATCATATGGCTTCAGGATCTATTTAGTTGCTTCATAATCGTATTAGCTTATCTCGGCTTTCAGTCATGCGCTGAGCCTTAATTGCATAGGTTTGTGTATAATATTGTTTAAATTAGAGGTCTCACGTTTCACCTAAGAAGGCTCTTACAGGATAGTGAACAAAACCTTGTCACCCTGAGCAATCCTTAGTGACCCATTGCAAACTGATGTTACGGTAGACATCATCCCAAAAGGTCCTTGCTTCCTGGCCTTGAGTTATCACGCTACACTAGTGACTCAGAGGTTTCAATCTTGTTCAGCTTTTCCCAGTTCAAGTCTTGGAAGTTGACTTTAAACTGTGATGGGTGTAGAGTGCTGTTGCTCAGAAGGTTGCAAGGTTGCAGTAAAACTTGCAAGGTTTCGCCGGCATATCTTACACTCTCAGGTTTAGAGAGATTTCAATTATATTAGAGATGGAAATGATTTTACTTTTCCCAGATTTCTGCTCTGAAGTCAGCTGTCACTTCTTTTTGTACCACCCCAACTTTATTCACCCGTTTTTCTTCACTCTCAATTGTATGTTCTTTCATGTGTCCATATTCTCCTACGGGTAAATTCCAAATAGGCCAATATCATGTATTTTCTTAGAGATCTCAGAGATAAAAGAAAGGTCTGCCACTTGTCAAAGCAGTTAGGTAGAACCACCAGCAGTCATTGCCTGGTACAAGAGAGGGTTCCCCTTAGTTTTACAGGAGCTAGGCTGAATCGTCAAAGGAAAGTAGTGGTACGCTATCTGTGTAAGGCATTACCATAAGCTATGTCTCCTGTTAAAGACTATGTTTTGTTTAATACCTTTATACAGTGGAAGCATAATTTACATTGGCTTAAAAAGAGAAAAAAAAGCTTGAATTGATTCCCTCATGTATCTAAAGATGGCAAGAGCAGAGTCGTGATCGGTTCGGGCTGGGTTAGGTAATTGCTCAAACAGTGGTGTGTGTCTTGGTGTCTTTTAGTCTTCTTAGCTGTTCTCCACTCTGGTGTGGGCATCACTCTCGGCTTCATTGATAGGGACAATACGACAGAAACATCTCCCCACTTTAAACACAGTAATACCTAGTCTAGCTGAAAGGAATTAATTTGCTATCTAAAACAGGCAATAAACGTTCCCTCCGATCAGTGCTAGTGGCTTTGATGGGCCTCGCTGGTCCCCTGAGCTAAGCAGGAACAAATGTGGTGTTCTGATGATCAATCTGGGGTCATGCACTCCCTTTAAAGCAAGGATGTCATTTTCTCATCCACAGAGACCTCACAAGAAGTTAGACACAGGGAAAGGAAGATTTCCCAAGGTTTTCTTTTTTCTTTTTAGAAATTTCACTCTCCATATTTTAATCACACCCTCCCCTTTCCCACCTCCTCCCTCTCTACCAAGCAAACTTCATGTTCTTTCTCTCTCTGAAACAAACAAAAAATGAAGTCAAACCAAACCAAAGAATAAACACAAAGCAAAACCATGGAGTCCATTTTGTGTTGGTTGATGGCTCCTGACCATGCAGCTCACTTTGGAGAGTGGTAGAGTGAGCCACTCTACCAGAGAAAACAGAGTTTTCCTTTCCCGGCTGTAATCAATTGCGACCAGCTTCTCGGCTCCAGATGGAACTTTGTGCCTACTCACCCAGTTCTGTGCTGGGACGTGGCCTGGCTGGAACTTGAGCGGGTTGTATGCATGCTGCCGTAGTCTCTGAGTACATATGTGCCTCAGTCCTGCTGGGTCTGGAAAACGCTATTTCTTTGGAGTCGTATTTCACCCCTGGCTCCGAAGAGCTTTCTGCATCATCTTCTGCATAGATTCCTGAACCTTGAGGGGAGGGCTATGATAAATACATCCCATTTAGGGATGAGTACTCCAGAGCCTTTCACTCTCTTCAGTTGTCCACTTGTAGGTGTCTATGCCAATTACTGTGTACTCTAAGAGAAAGCTGCTCTGATGAGCAATGAGCAGAGCACTAATCTACAGGTAGAGAAATGCATCATCAAGAGTTGTTTTGCTGCTATGTTTATTTAGCAGAAAAATAGTAACAGGTTTCCTCATAGGCCCATGTCCTATCTAGTCTCAGATTCTTGACCTCATTAGCAGTGTCAGCTCCATCTCATGGAGCAAGTCTTAAATCATAATAAATAAATAAATAAATAAATAAAATGTTAAAGGAAGATAGGAAAGAGTGGTTGGTTACTCCCATAACACATGTGCCATTATTGCACCAGTGGGTGTACGTTACAAGCAGGCTGTTATGTAGTTGACAAGTTCATAGCTGGGCAACACAGATTGTTACTTTTCTCTTCCGATAGTATGATAGTACTTTCCAGCACTAGAAACACTAGTCAGTAGGTGTGAAGCTTCTACTTAGGCACTAGCTGGAGTTTCCCATGTTCAATGGCATAATTATGAGGTATCTTTAGTATCAGTGTCTTCCCATCAGGTTATGGAGCCTAGCCAATAGCATCGGTAACAGCCTGAAATTTTGGAGGGGATCTATAGGACCCTGTTAGCCTACAGTGCAGAAAAATGGAATCCATTCTTAGTTCTGGAGATTATATTTGTTAGCATATGATATCTAGTTAATTGCCTCTC
>LOJH01041655.1:2015-14350 GCA_001685095.1 Ellobius talpinus | reverse complement strand
TTTATCTAAACTTCATCACCACGTGTCATTTCTTCTGTTACTGTGAAAGAGCTCCATTTATAATGCTAAATGTCTTCTAGGAAAAGTAAATGCTATTTATGTTGAAAAAGCATCTGTTGTTAATTACAGGAAGTGACGCTGATGGCAACTCTTTGTAACAAGAGGCCATTTCTGGCTCTGAACCCCAGGAGTTTTCCAGACTTCTTGTCGTATGATCTTTCCCTATGCTCTTTCTAGAATTTTCCATCTTGAGATTCTACTAATCAACCTGTGCACAACTTACTCTCCTCTGGCCTGTTCGGATTTTTTATCCAGTTCTTAAGACTCATTCCTCCCCCCCCCGTTCTTCTTTCCTCCCTTCTTTCCTTTACTCAAGGCCCTACCAGCATCTCAGTGTGGGCCATTTGTTCCCCTGACCATGCTCCCATACCGTGCAGCCTGAGCTCTTGAAGTCAGGGATCATTCCTCCCTTGTTTTGCTGGACTCTTGACTTGCTTCCTTGACTTCCTAGGGTGCACTCCACACTCTGCAGGATTCCCAGTCTAGTAGACAGTTGACCTAACAACATCCCTAATTATGACTTGCTAGAATTTGGTCATTCTGCTTTGGATTTTGTTGTCCTTTTAAAATAATATGGCAGATAAATACACAGTATGTCAAACGAGGAGACCGCCATTCCTGCTTCATAGTCTGCAGTGTTGTCCACTATGAAAGAACAGGGCTCTCGTTGCTCCAACCATGTTCTCTAATAGACTGAGCGCTAACTCACCCCTCACCCCCACACACCCCACTGTGGAAAATTTTCAATTTCTTACAAAAGTTAGGAAATGATAAATTATTTCACTGATTTAAATTCATCTGCTCATTATGTGCACTGTAGTTTTTTTTCAAGATGCTATGAGAAGACCAAACAGATAAGTTTTCAAAGCCAGCTGATTTTCCAAAACTTTGTATGGATAAGAAAGGATGTTTTGAGGGTGTTTTTATGAAAAACAGCGTGCAAGCTTAGGACAGATTCATCTCTTTAAAGACACTTCTAAGGTTGCTGGAGGTGCCAACATTTGATTTTTGTAAGGACCAATTTCACAGGACTTGATTTTCAATGAACCAGGTGTTACTTATTTTGATTAAAATTATTGCTTTTCACACCTCTCCTGTTGGAAGGGAAGGGAACCTAGTGAAGAAAAGAATCATCCAAGACAAACAGGCTTTCATTTCTTCACACCCCTTAGTAAGGCAGCTATGAGTTCAAAGACTGGCTTCAAGGACTTCAGTTAACTGTAGCATAGCAAACTGCCCAGAAAATGGTCATCTTAAGACAACAATAATCATTTATTAACCCCAAACAGTGTCTATGCATCAGGAATGGCTTGTGTGGGGGTTCTGGACCAGTGTCTCATGAGGCTGCAGTCAAGATGTGTGTAGGAATACTCCAAGATGTTCAAACATGTGGATGGAAAATTCATGGCAACTGTTCTCAGGAGGCCTTGGTTTCTGATCACGTGGTCCTCCATGGAATTGAGTGTCCTTACAATACCAACTTCCCCAGAGCAAACGGGCAAGACCCTTAGACTCTCTTAGTTAGGGTTTCTATTGCTGTGAAGAGACTCCATGACCATGGCAGCTCTTATAAAGGAAAACATTTAATTGTGGCTGGATTACAATTTCAGAGGTTTAGTTCACTGTCATCATGGCAGGAAGCAGGGCAGCGTGCAGGCAGACATGGTCTGGAGAAGGAGCTGAGTTCTACATCTGGATCCAAAGGCAACAGGAAGTGAACTGGCTTGAACTTCTGAGGCCTAATGTTGCACCTTCTTCAATAAGGCCTACTTCCTCCAGTAAGGCCACACCTCCTTCAACAAGGCCACACCCCCAATAGTGCCACTCCCTATGGACTTCTCCTGGCCATTTTCATTCAAACCACCACAGAGGCATAAGCCAAAATGTCTTTTATGACATAGCCTTGGTGGCCATTTCTACAACCCCACTGAGTTACAGGTTAGCCCTATCCCGGAGAGAGAGGATTCAGACAGTGTGTCTGTCAGGAATCAGTGAGCACCAAGAACCAGTCAGGAGCCTATGGAATGCACATCCTTCAAAAGGAGGAGGTTTTATAGATGGGAGTTCTCATAAAGAAAGTGGCCAGTGAGACCTAGAGCTGAGGAATTTATTTCCGTGGGCCTCACCAACCAAGAGCTAAGCAATCCACTACTCTGTGGCATATTGTGACCACGGTTGCATTTTATTTTATTACTCCCTTCTGTTCTCAATTCTTTCTCCATATCTGATGTGAGGGACAGACATGATACAACGAGGCGTCAACTCCACCGATAATAGAGCTGTGTTTTCTAAGACATATTAGACTTAATGGTTATTTTTAATGTACATAAACAGAATTGTCCTCCAGCCTTTTTCTGAAATGTTTGCTCTGTCCCACATTTTAAGCATATATCCTTTTATTGATGTATCTAGTTTATTGCCACTGTTTTGTATGTGGATACTATGGAAATTGTATGATTTTCAAGTATATGTATCTACTGCCTTTTACCCATCCAGTTCCTGAGAGTGGCTTAGCTCTGTTTCCAACCTCACCTTCCTCCCCCAAGTTAACAATGACAAACACAGTATGACTAGAACTGAACCCTCATTATCACCTTTAGCATCAGTGTATGTCTAGTTTCCCTTCCTCCTGGCCTGGATGTGTTCATTATTGTCCCCTATGATGCGTTCTGATGTATGCGCACCGGGAACCAGGATGACGGTTTTACAATGTAAGTCAGATCATGCCATCCATTTATCCCAAGGTTCTGTCTGCCCCACAACATTCTTGGAGTGATAACCAAGTCTCCTCTTGGAGCCCAGGGTCTCATGTGGTCTGATATTGCTGTCCCGTGGATTCTCACTTCTACTTCACCCATCCTTTCTCCCAGCATGCTGCCTGTACTAACCTCCTTAACTGTACTCATGAATATTAATTAAACCAACATTTTCTACCAGATATTCTCCTGGTTTCCTGAGGTATAATGGTGAATTAAATATGTGGGTCTCCTCCATGAAACATGACTCCCAAAAACCCAACACACATACTGAAGGCTCACAGCTTTTCAACAGCTCATCTCTTGCCCCCCCCAAAAAAAAGTTATTCTCTGGGTTTTCATGAGTGCCATTCCCTAACATCACGTAACTCTCAGAGAGGCTTCTTACCCACTTCTCCCCGTGTCCAGCTGCATTTTCCCTCAAGCTCCCTCCCCTGCCTGATGCTGCACTGTATCTACGAATGCCAAGATCCTTTATTAGATGAGACTTGGATAAGCCCCAAATTGTGGGCCTCTTCATATCTATTCTAAAATGTCTGTGTTGTTATGAAAACCTCAGTCAAGTGTAATGATTCAGTCTAATGATCTCAGCACTCAGAAAGCTGAGGCAGGAGCATCAACTCTTTGATGCCAACCTGCCTGGCATAGTGAAACACTGTCTTAACAAATAAACCATCAGCATACCTGCCTTAACTCCAATATCTTATTTGTTGTTTCAGACCCACAGTGAGCTTAGAAGTGACGTCTACCACATAGTAACTAATAAACTCTTTACAACAAACTCGTGTATACATGCAGTCCTCCATTCTTTATACTGTACAGTTCTTGAAACAGAGGCACAGAAAGTCAAAGTAGCCTGTTATTGGGGCTCAGCTAATGTCAGATGATGGTGAAAGCAGTCTCTTCCAAAGTCTGTGATATGTGTCCCTTTATAAAATCTCATATAAAATAAATATAGGTTGGCTCTGTCTCAGTGTCTGAGGTCTCCTGTGCATTCAAGGCGTCAACTTTAATGTGTAAATGTTATGATTACAACCCGTTAGTTTGGGCAAAACTGATTTGCACTGCCAAATTTGGTGATTTGTAGTTTAGCACTACATCTCAGGGATGGACATGCTGGATGTCTAAATCTGGGTGTGTAAATTGCTATTATATAAGCAGAAGTTGCCCAGATGCAAAGTAATGGCATGTAGCATCATGACACTAGAAGATTCTGTTTGCTTCCTGCCACCATTGTAAATGCTAGCCTTTCCGGGGCTTGCTGTGTTCCAGCTTCCATTCAGAGCTCATTCCTTCCGGGCATCACATGCCACCCTTCTGCTTCCTGTGAGAGCTCTCTGTAAAGTAGGCTTTAATAGGAGCCAAGGAATGTAGACTGTGAGTCAGAGATGACCGACTGCCAACACCTACACAAGATGAGTGCATATCTCCCCTTCTTACCTGGAGGTCAGCATGCCAGTAAGAGCATCTCTGGTGGGTCATCCTTCCTGTTTCATTGATCCCGGGCAAACCAAGAGTGGCCACCTGATCCAGTATTTGCCTCCAGACTGTGAATAGCTTGTAGATACTGGAATGCTAGAAGGCTCTAGAGTGCTAGACAAGTTATATAAATGAGTGTTTTGTTCACTTGCTCACTCACTTGTTCATTCAAACATCCTACATTTCCAATAGACAAATGATTATATAAAATCAGACAATGGAGCTTTTCCTTGGGGTACTTATAATCAAATATAGTAGGTTTTAGTTTTTTTTCCTGCCACTATAACAGGATACCCAAGACTGAGTAATTTATAAAGAATAGAGGTTTACTTAACTCCTGGTTCTGGAGGCTAGGAAGTCAAAATCATAGCCAACATTTGAGAAGGACCTTCCTGCCGCATGGTGAAACAGTACAGCTCATCACATGGTAAGACAAACGGTCGATGTAAGTCTCTCATCTGCTTACAAAATCTCCAATGCTGTCATTAGAAGCCCCTCTCTCATGACTTTATCTCATTACTATGATGTATATACGCCATCTCCAAAGCCATTAACACATACACTTTGGAATCAAGTATCCAATGAACAAATTTTTGGAGGAGGACACAGTTAAACCACAACTGGCAGAAGTGGATCCAAATCACCATGCCATGGTATTGCTGAAAATGATATCAAAGAAATGCAGAATCGGAAGGTACCTGGGTGGACGGCACTTCCTTGCCCAGTGACCATGCTTTTCCAGTGAAGATCTACTGAGATGAATTAGGCGAATTAGAGGTTAAATATATGGAGAAAGAAGTGTTCAACACGGGTACAAAACAGCATAACCTACAGGGAGGAGAAAGAATCTGCTTATCACTAGGAGGAAAACTGCATGCAAGAAGTCAGTCGGACAAGGCCAGGTATGACTGACATTAGAGTTTGTTCTCGGTTTGTTCAGAGTCCTGCAGCGGAATCCCATCCTTGTGAAATGTGTCCTGGAAGTCCAGATGGTTTGCTTTAGACATGTTTGACTTATGAAGGTGAAAATATAGCCACCATCAGTAGAAACTATCCTTCCATTTTGAATGTTGATCGTGTCCCTGTCTAGCAGTGAGCTGTCTAAGCCCGTGCCTGATGCTGGCCAGTAGCAGCGAGCCTCCACTCCCTGGTAGCAGAGTGATCACAGGAGGGACACCGTGACTAATGTAGGGTGTTCAGTAGGCTAGGAGGGTTGCATGCTATTTTCAGTTGATGAGGGGCTTGTAGGGGAATGGACCTCATGGAAAATGAAGCAACACCAGTATTGAATTGTCTGTATAGAGTTGGACTTGGAAGGGAAAAACCGCCATTGTGGTGGGTGAGTAGATGAGTCTCCAAGTCTGTACACTCCTTCAAAGTGGATTAGGATTCTGCAAGATAGTCCAGGGGAGGGCTCTTTTCATTGATGTCATCGATGGAGTGGATAAGAAACCCGAGATAGGGGTTTGATGGTGATGTAGGTTTTGTGTAAAAATTAAACATTTCCTTAATCTTGAAGAAAGATACCACCTAAACCCTGACTGAGAAAAAAAAATGACAGAGAGCAAATGCCAGGCTTTGGAGTAAGCCCTGGATTTGTTCTGCTTTCTAAGCAGTAGGCATGACAGTCCTCATCTAGAATGCTCCAGAAATTCAGCTTTCCTTATTTACATAGCTTTAATATGCTGTTGCTGCTCACACCTGCTAACTATAATGTCTTGCTATTGTCTATTATCATCCTCATTGCTTGGAAAGGGAGGGAGAGGCAGGAACGAGCAGCAGATGGAACGCTGCACATGTCTCATTGATGAGGAGGAAATACTGTCTCGTTGAATCACCGGCCCTAATTTGTTACAGTAACCCAATACGTCTATGCACAGCAAAACTCAAAATACTTAACTTTGAGGCTGGCTTGAATAAACCCTTCTCATTCCAATCAACCCACTACTTCCAGATTAACATCCCTTAAGTACTGCTGTCCTTTCCTTTCTCTAGTCTAGAATATTTGCCTGCTTCCCCTTAGCTACCAAAATAAAATCCCAACATATTCCCTAAGCTTCAAGTCTCTGGCATAACCACAGTGTTTTTCCATTTCCCTCCTCTTTGTCTCCCTAAGGAGGCAGGGAAGAGCTGAAATCTCTTCTAAATGAGAATATTCATACCTGTCTTCTCCATTTCACAGGTTGTGCTGAGAACCAAATGAGATAATGCCCAGGGAAGTGTTTTATTTAAATGATATGTAAAAGATGAGAAGACCTCATATTCCTCCACTTGGGCATCTATTTGGGACCTATAATCTGCCAGGCAAATGTATCTTATCACCACAACAGTAACTCCATCAGAGATGTTTTGTTCCAGTTTCAAAGATTAAAAGAAACTGAGGCACAGCAAAGTGAAGTCACTGCCCAGAGATGAAGAGTCTTCAGCAATGGAGGAGGTATCTTTTAAGAATGTCCTCCAATTTCTGCCAGGTTGACCTAGACACTGCTCTGGAGACCCTTTTGTCCCTCGTTACCCAAATTTTATTCCTCATCCATAGTCTTGCCTTCAACCTGCCCTGGCTGTGCCTCTATCAAACCATCATTTTTACTTCCCCCAGCCACTAAATCATGGTGTTGATAACATGAGAGACCCATTATATTGTCATCTGCTCTTACTCTTGATTTTAAAAACATTGCTTTGCATGTGTACAGTTACAATGTCATCAAAAAATCAGTTGGAGTTTGTCAGAGATGGTACCTACTGCAGAATGTTAGAATCGTCTATCTTATCTTTTTCTCCCTCTTACTCTCTTGCTGTCTGTCCATCCCTCAGTGCCAACACATAGTAGCTATCCATAGATATTTAACCATTCATTCACTGAATGGAGAACTAATGGGTCAATCTGGCTAAGTTTGAAGAGTCTCAACTTTGTGAGTCTCTTCTACGTGTCTTCTCTCTAGGGAACCTCCCCACTTGCTTTGTTGTAGTTGGACCTTAAAAGCATTCTTTTCAGGCCAAGAACCTTTAGACTCCCACAGTCTAGTATAACAGTCATGGCTATGATCACTAAGGAAAACAAATGAATGGAAACAAATGCCTGACTTTATGTCACCATTCCTTCTCAGGAAATGCACTTCCGTTTTTTAGAGATGAGGCAAAGCAACTAAGTAAAATTGATGCTTACCTAGAAGATCGACCTAGAGAATTGGCCTTCTTTATGAAGCTGCTGCTTCCTGAGTACAGTAGAAGGATCAAAGCCATCAATTAATGCCTAAGAGACCGCTTGACTGCTTCTAATTCCCTCCAGTGACCAGGGCACAGCAACCTGCTGATAGCTTCAGACTGGGGTGTCTGTAGTGGACTAAAGGGGAAGATTCTTCCTCCTAGAAGACAGTCGACTCCATGGGTACAACAGCATTCTGTGTCTTTGTGTTTACTGGACATAAAGGAGGGTCTTGACGTAGAAAGACCATAGTCTCTGAAGTTAAAAGACTAAGATCCATCAAGCCCCTTTCACGTGTCCCTCAGTCTGCATGAATGGAAGACAGATCACAAACAAAAGAGAACCTGAGACAAGGTCCATCCACACCATGCCCTTAATCTCTCTCACAGAGGATATGGAGCACAAAATATCAATAGCCAGCCTCCCTAGGGATCAGACTTTCAAAACATAAACAAAAGCAGCCCTGAAGCATAGACTTCTGCCCAGATGCATGCTTTTGTGTCTTTTTTCCTGCTCCCAGATGCAAACCTGGAGAGGAAGACTGATGTAAATAACAAGGACCCACAAGAGACCGTTCACTAACAAATTTTGAGTGACTCAATCTTGATGTCTAAATTGACTGTGAAATTACCAAAAAAGGTTATGAAAAAAAAGAACCTTCAAACTCCTTAGTAGAAACACAGTCTGAGGGTAGATGGAGTTAAGATATGGATGGAACATTCCACTTCCACTGCCTAAATTGTGACTAATATCTGACCTCTCCATAAACTTCATTACTGTTTTGTTCAATTTCATTTTTTCCTGCCAGACTATACCTTCATAGTGGCAGAGGCCGACTGAATTTTCCTCTCATTTTTTCCCTGAGCTCCTAGGTCAGTGAGTTCCCAGTGGAATAAGAAGGGGGTGGTAACACAAAGAACATACATAGACTCTGAAATGTAAAGAGTCAGTTCCATCCAATGTTGACTTCCAAGGTCAAGTGTGTCCAATTGAATCTGAAGAGATTGGACGTGGGTTTGTAGCTAGTAGAGCCCATGTGTACAGCACAATACAGCTTCCATCTCCTTTAGCTCCATCGCTAGTCTACTCTTCAGAAACCCCTGTGGTAGGAGTTAGCTGCATCCAGTCTGCCGTGCCTGGCCTCCATGCTGTATCTCAGTTGAGTGTTTTCCAAGATGAACTGATGTTTTTCTTCTGATTTTATTTCCAACGATTTGTGTAGCTGTTGATGTGTTTCTAGCTAGTTAGTACACAGCATTAGGTGTTCAAATCATTATAGGATGAGTGTTTAGGAATAAGAGGTGCTGTTTCTAAAGGAATTTTGTGTATTGGCCATGTTCCTATTTCAAATTCATACCTTGGGTTCTATATTTTACTGTAGACTTGGCCAGACACAAGAACTATCTCTTCCAAATGTGGCCCTTGTCTGCACTTCCGTTTTCATTGTCGATACTTTACTTTGTCATCAGCCACTCCCCCTTGGTCACATGGTAAGCACAGGAAGTAGAGGATTTGGCTTCCTGGTGACAGCAGGGCCTGAGCTGTTCTAGGGTTATTTCTGCAGCATTCCCTCTTGGGGGCTGATGTCACAACTTCATTCTGGCACTAGCCTTGTGGGGGTTGTTCCCATCTGCTACTGAGCTGTAGAGGATACAGATGAGCACTTTTTGTTTATGTGATTGGCTAGAACTCTGGAAGGAGGAAAAATGCGTAAGAGAACTTTTTGACTCCTGCAGTCTGTGGGAGGTGGAATGTCATGAATTCCTGGGTCTGGGCCTTTATCTGTTCACTAGCCTAGCAACCTCAAGATGCGGTGATAACCTCTGTCTCCTGTAGGCCTTGCAAAGTTTGGAGTCATCATGCTTTTGATCCAACCATGTGTATAGGTCCAGAAAGCAGCCTTGTTAAGTAACTTCTGTACTCTCTCAGGCACCCTTTCTTCTTCTGCGACAGGGCCTATGGGCATCTGGAGTGTTTCATAGCAGCCCTCATTATAGGAGAAGTGCAGGGAAGGAAGTATCCAAGAAGGAAGAAGGAAGGAAGATGCAGAAAAGAGACTGAGTACACATGTCTGTGCCTGCATAGGCTGGAAGATATAAACTATCAGCATAGCAAACGCTGAATGAGATGGGGCCACCGCCGATCAGAGACGCTGTGAGAAGCCACCAACATGAGCTACCAAATGCCTAACTGCGAGTTGTGTTTATCAGCTGTACTTCAAAAAGCTAGTCTTCCTTAACTGGTCTCAACAGTTACAATAATTAACTTGTATTTAAAAATAATCCTCGGTTATAAAGGTACTATTAAGCTGCTGTTCAGATGTGTGGGAAGGAGGATGTTGGGATCTTTTGGTGATTTGAACAAGTGACTATTTTGGTCCTGCCCCAAGACATCATTTCCCATGCCAGACAGGTTGTAATAGAATTACCTCCTACATAAGTATTAATTAATCAAAAATCAATTGATTACTTAATTACAAACAGACTCCCAGGTTCTGCCTAGTCCTATTGAGACAATCTGGAACAGAGCCCAGCATCTAGATTTGACATGTGTCCTAATTTATCCGAAGGCATGCCCATCCTTACAAAGGACTCTAGCAGTTTCTCATCCCTCACTTTGGTCCTCAAAAAAGATATGTACTCAAAGAGAAAGCGGGTGGCTTTTAATTTCCCGGCACACCCCCCAGAGTGTGTAGGATAGGGCCTTGTGAAGAGCTTCTTCCTGGATTTCCATTAGCATAATGGGCCAGAGCCAAGTCTGATGAAAAGGCTGTTCTCTGTTTAACGCCACCTCCCAGGCCTGGAGCTTGGGTCCTTGCTGTTCAAGCAAAGCAACATAGTGACTACCAGCTGGGTGCTGTGCAGTCAGCGTGAGCTCCAAAATCAGGATGTTTGTAGCAAGTTGAAACTTCACCGGAGTGAATGAGCAGGTAAAGAAGAGATCGAGTCACAGGACTAACCCATAAGCTCAGCATGGTGATAGCCTCCAGGCAGCATGAGCATCCTTATGGTTGCTTTGGAAGGAAGGGCAGGCAATAGAGAAAACAATAGTGACAAACAGGTCATCCCCTGATAAGATGCCAAGGGAAGGAACATTTAGACAAGTTTGGCACAAGTGTGACAACATGGGCCATTTCCAAAACTATATCCATTGTCTCCATTTCAGGGTACCTAGAGGGACACTAAGTCTTGCTGTTCCTCCTGGACCACAGGGCTGTGTATTTGCTCACAGATTCTTAGAGAAAGAAATATCCGAGTGTTCCCTGCTCACTTCACACACTTTAGTGTCGCTGCAAGCCAGTGCCTGTCCCCCTCAGCTGATCCTAATGCTTCTGTCCTTTCGCAATCCTGGAAGAAGTAAGGAACAGTGGGACCTAATTCTAAGGCCACCACCTCTGCCAGAGGCCATAGAGTCCAGCGAAGTAGCTGTGTTTATGATATTGTCAGGGTGAGACAACTAGCAAGCTTCACCCCCAGGAGCGGCCTACACAGTCTCTACACCTCAGTCCCCCTCTCAAGATGTTAAATGCTAAAAATGAGCTAATGCAGGCTTCTAAAACAGGCTGCTCCAAAACTGGCCTCAAGAAATAGGGGTGATATTTCATACAAGAGTATTTCAGATGCAATCCACATAGGAAAAGATTTGCTGTGTCTCTGAGAGCAAGGGGTTAACATGGTGCCAGGCATATAGTAACGACCCAGTATGTTTTACATGTTGTTGTCGTCATTAAGACTTGCCTTTATACACATCAGTGAAAAACAGGAAAGAGGTGTTCACAAGCACACAGTTCACAATAGAAGTGGATCATGAAACATCAAATAATACACTCAACAAAAATCAATAAACCATAAATTAAAACTGCCGATAGAACTGGCCATGTTTTGTTCCCTTCCGGCCAAAGTAATGCCTAGGAAATCCTTGTAGATGGAGACTGCTTGTTCATTTCCCAGCTACTCAGACCCGAATAATCACATAGAAACTATATTAACTATAACACTGTCCAGCCAATGATGCTAGCATATTCCTAGGTAGCTCTTACATCTTAAATTAACCCATTTCTATCTATCTGTGTATCACCATGAGGCTGTGGCCTACTGGTAAGGTTCCTAAGGTTCCGGTGTGTCTTTCTCCTTCAGCAGCTATATGGTAGTTCCCTGACTCTGCCCACTCTCTCTCTTTATCTCTGTTTGGATTTCCCACCTGGCTTCACTCTGCTAAGCCATTGGCCAAAACAGCTTTATTCATCAACCAATAAAGCAACATATATACATACAGACATCCCACATCAAGTCCTCACAAACCAATACTGAAGCGATGGCCAGCTTTAAAAGCTTCCTGAATTGAACTAGTAATTAATGTGACAGGAGTCCAAGTTCCAGAATGTTCACATAGAGATAGGCGCAGGAATTCTACTTCTAGGCAGTTCATTCTAAGGAATGAAAAAATGTATGCAAATATTTATCTATAGAGTGTTTCTCACAGTTTTCTGAAGAAAAACTCGGTAAAATACATAAGGCACTTTGTTTGTGGTAGACAATGAAGAGTCACTGCCCGGAATTTGATGTTCAATGGAGAGAAAAATGTGACTCATAATCCTTTTTCTCCTACTAAAGTACACATAGCATAGGCTGGGGAGATCTCCCAGTCAATACAGTGCTTTTCATACAACTGTGCAGACGTGAGTTCCATCCCAGAAGTAAGTATTCATTCCTAATACCAGCCCTGGGGAGGCAGAGACAGGTCATTGCTGGGACTCATGCTGACCAGCCAGCCATTTTTAAGGTACAGTACCCAAGGCCTTCACATGAACATTCTCTCTCTCTCTCTCTCTCTCT
>LOJH01041654.1:372-14351 GCA_001685095.1 Ellobius talpinus | reverse complement strand
CTCAACATAAAACCAACCACACTGAACCTCACAGAAGAAAAAGTGGAAAGTACACTTGAATGCACCGGCGCAGGAGACCATTTACTAAATTTAACCCCAGTAGCAGACACTGAGAGCAGCAATTAATAAGGGGGACTTCCTGAAACTGAGAAGCTTCTGTAAAGCAAAGGACATGGTAAAGCAAATGACAGCCTACAGAATGAGAAAAGATCTTCACTAACCCCACATTGGACAGAGGGCTGATCTCCAAAATATACAAAGAACTCAACAAACTGGTCATCAAAAGAACAAGTAATTCAATAAATGATGGGGTACAGAACTAAACAGAGAACTCTTACCAAATGTGTCTTATATGGCTGAAAGACACTTAAGGAAATACTCAATATCCTTAGCTATCAGAGAAATGCAAATCAAAATAACTTTGAGATTCCATCTTACAAATGTGAGAATGATCAATATCAAAAACACTGATGACAGCTTATGCTGGAGAGGATGTGGGGTTAAAGGAACACTCCTCCATTGGTGGTAGGAGTGCAAGCTTGAACAACTGCTTTGGAAATCACTGTGGCAATTTCTCAGAAAATTAGGAAATAGTTTATCTCAAGACCTAGCAATATCTAATACTAGTATATATCCTAGTATATACCCAAAGGATGTTCAATCATCCCACAAGGGCATGTGTGGCTTTTAGACAAAAAGAAAAAAAACTCCTTGCAGTTCACAACTGCAGAGAAACAAAAAGGACCCTAAGAGAGATGTAAATGGATCGACATAGAAAGAAGAAAAAGACAAGTTCTGAGTAAATTGGGAGTCTGAGGCTCACAGGGAAGAGGGATTTTAGAGGAGGGGAGGGAAGGAAGGGAGTGTAGTGAAGAAAAATTTATAGCTCAATAAAAACAATAAAAAAGAAATGAATGTGTGATCAATTCACATAACCACATATTTTGGTTTTCTAAAACATCAGTTTTGCAATTTTAATAATTGTCCTATGAGGAGTATAATCCCTAAGTTTGATCAGATCCTAAAAAATTTCCTCCAGGGCCAAGTCGTAACTTGAATGTCATGTTAACACATAAGAACTTTCATTTATGAAGCAATATTGGTACCATCAATTCCTTTTAAAAAGATATGATAGGTTTTCAACTTGAAGGTTAGTGGCTATGGTGGCATATGGAATATGAGATACAGGAGGTAGAGGCAGGAGGTTGTACATTTGAAACTGGCCTGTGCTACCGGTACCCATCAGAAAAGAGCAAGACAAGAGTAATTTTATATTACTTATAAAAGTTACCTGTTGGAATATGTAGAAAATGATCATAAGAAATCTACTTGGAAAACATAAGACTCCATAAGTTAGAGCAGCTAGGAAGTACACTCTGACAACAGAGGTTCGTATCTGCTGTGTTGACCCTCTTCACTAATACTTAGACTAGTGCTTCATACATAATAAGCATTCAATAACTGTTTGTTAGAAATGAACAAAATTATCTAACTGTTTTATCAGTAAACATTACAAGAAGAAAGGGACAAACATAAAACAACACAGACAAACAAATTAATGGTTCTCGACCTTGGCCACACAGGAGCAAAGGGCTGCGCAATGTTTTATACAGATCAGAAAAGACTCAACCCCCTCTTTGAACGATCAATTCTTGCTGCCTCATCAAGAGGATCTACCTAGGAGATAAGAGAGCTGCTCCAAAATGAGACTGTAAAAAGAAGGATATTCTACCTACACCAAGGAGATTGTGTCCTCCTCCCACCCCCAGACGCTATATCAGAGTATTATACAATAAGTGGATTAAATGACAGACATATTTTTCGAGTTTAGAAGCGAGACCTCCTGTATCAAAAGGTATTAAAAAAATCTAGTTTCTTCTGAAGCTTCTGCCTCTTTGTCTTGCAGGTGTCTGCCTTCTTCATGGGTTCCCATGAACTCTTTGTTCCATGTGTACGCAACCACTATGTCTATTCTATGCCTACATTTCTTATTCTTGTTCAGGAGCATAATTCACGTTAGGAGTGAGCCCACTATCACATTCTTATTTTAACCAATTTCCTCAAATGCAGTCACATTCAGAAGTATGTGAAGTTAGCCATTCAACATATCTCTTTTAGGGAGATATAACTCAAGTAAGCACAGACACTATCAAGATATCAAAAGCAGCATTGTGCTCATGCCTGTATGTGTCAGACTTAAAAGAATTTTTATATGTACACTCATACTGAAGTGGAATAGAAATAGAGAATTGTGGCTGATAGTATGGAAGGAAGGGGTGGGGTGGTAGCACCTTCATCTTAGAATGTGATCTGCATTTTCTGCTGAGAAAGACAGGAAACTGCAGATGCCACCAGAAGATACCTTGTTAGTGACAATAAATAAAATGCATTTACTTGTGGGACAAAATGTTGTATAGCCTTATGTTTCTAGAACTGCCCCTTTCCTACATCAGCAATAACTCTCATAAACCTATCTCACAGATTAGTTAGCAGAAGAAAATTTTATAATTTTTAACCTTGCTGTAAATTACATTTCTGAAATGTGCATACATACATAGATAATTTACATATGTGTATAATGTATACATGGTGTATAGCACATATAATCAACATACATACACATAAATGTATATACATATATATATAAATAATCTGATTGGTCTGGAGAGATGGATCAAGGGTTGAGAGCACACATTGTTCTTACAGAAAACCTACATTCAGTTTCCAGCAACCATGTCAAGTAGATCACAGCTGTCTTTCCCCAGCTTCAAGGGGAGATCTTATGCCTTCCAACTCTGCAAGGCACCGGCACTCACATGTACATGCCCACACAGAGACACATGCATGCACATAATTTTAAAAATAAAATAAAATATTTTATAATAAATAGATGAGTAAAATGGGAAACACTCTTAGCAGCCTTTAGATGTGCAACTTGGGGGCCCCCCAAATCCTTCATATACCATTGCGAAGGCATTACTTAACTACGGCTCTTCTGAAAGAAGCAGATGCTCATGCCCAGCCATCTGTCTCTTTTCCTGAATCTCTTTCTACTAACATCTGTGCTTAAGATTTGTGTCTCAAATGTCATAATCTCCAACTCACCCTCAAATTCTCCTCTTCATCAAAGCTGTGAATCCTGGTTTGGCCTGAATAGAGAGGTCTTGAAGGGGAAAAGGAACCTCAGGCTTCTGTAGGTGGTGGATTGGAACTGTGCCTCTGTCCTCGCTGGTAACAGTCCTAAGGGGAGTTCAGAGCCTTAACCAGACTCCCATGTAGCCCTGCTGCCTAATCCCTTTCAGTATAACTCATCAGCCATTGTCCACAAACATCCTCTCTGCTTCCCATTGAATTTCACCTTTTCCTTCCATCCCTAAGGAAGACTGTCTGTTACCCGAAGATTTTGCAGCCCCACCTGTTCCCTAAATTAGTAACCATTTGATTTAAGTACCAATAATCCAATGACCTAAAAGTGTTTTTTTTTGTCTTTTTGTCACCTCATTGCCTATTACAGAATGTGTTCCACAGCTCTTCTTAAGTATTTTCAGCTTCCTTGTTACTCACATTCATCTCTCCCTCTACTCCCCGTGTCAATTACCCACACTCTTGGGTAACTTCTCACTCCTAAACACTGACAGCCCTTTCTCACTGTCCTGTCATCCTGTACCTCACTGATGTCAGTGTCTCCACAGACAATCCTTCTGGTAACCTTATCTCGTTATCTTTGACCTCCTTTACACAACACCACAGACTGGGTAAATTAGAAAGTAAAGTGGTTTATTTCACTTACAATCTGATCCAAGATTAGATGGATTCATCTGATAGTAACCTTCTTGCTGACAGAATCCCAAGGCAGTGCAGAGCATGAATGGCAAGAGATAAGACATATATGGATGTGTGTGTGTGCACGCACACACATGCATGCTTATGTGTCTGTCTCACCTTGTTCTTATGCCGTCAATACTGTTTAATCATAGGAACTTTATCCTGATGGCCTTATCAAACCTAACAATCTCCCACCTCTCCCTACTTTAGACATGGTAGCCAGGCAGTTGGATTGTTTCCACCCTCACAGTACTTCACAGTGGGGATTAAGCGACAACATAGCAGAGTGCACAAGTATCTAAATATAATGGCACTTCCAATGATCTGCCCTGTCCAAATCTCAACCAGACACTCCCAGAACCAATTAGTAGCATTGCTATATAAACTATGATCCTTCATCAGTCTCTTCTCCCTTACTAGGACCCCAACTCTGACTGTTCTACAACCACATCAGAGCCTGAAATGCATTTGCCCTCCCATCGTGGAGTTAATCACACTTGATTTTTTCCCCAACATTCTTCTTTACTGTTTTATAATCTGCATCTCATTGTAATAATTGCTCCCTAACTGGTACACTTGATCCAATTGCAGGTCTTCCTCATATTTCTTTCATGGCAATATCACAAAGATAATCTGCTATCAATTATACATATTTTCCTGTTAAATAAATTTCCTTTTCCAAGAGGCATCTTGTCTCACACTTCAAAGGTCCTTGGTGATATTTATTATTAGTCCCATAGCTTACTGTGAAAACAGAAGCATTGATAAATTGACTCCCACTATTTATACGTTGGGGTCTACTGTAAAAGTCCCCAATCTCTATGTTATGCTGGAGTTGTTACCGTAAAGTTCCACAACTGTATATGCGTACAAAAAATTATCTGAAGACTATTCAAGTAATAAATTTCTCATAAAGAAAGTTTTAAATATTTATGTGAACCTAAAACTTCAATTAATAAATACAAATTCATTTGCAATTATTATCAAAATCTTAAGATTTTTGATTGTGTACTTTTCATTAAATGTTCTTTAAAATTCTGTATGGAGAGAGATCTTAATTTAAAAAATCTTTAAGTTGAAAAGTATTAGAACTTTTACAGCAATGAACCACACATCCGGGGCTTTGGTTAGAAAGAGGCATTCTACAATGAATACTTTGTAGATAATCTGAGAGCCTGAAACCAGGCTTGGTAAAATAAAAATGAATCTATAAAATAAGCTTCCTGTCAGAACAAACTAAAAAGAAACTCTACTCCAAAAATCACATAACTATGTTCTTGCAAAAAACCTCGTAATCTCTAACATTAAACTAAGCTTTATTAGATGTGAAAAAAAGTAGACATAAAAGATAAATGTAAAAAAGAAAAAAGAAAAAATCAATGAGTACAGAGTCTGAGATTGCCCAAATTCTGGATTTAGTAGGCAAGGGCATAAATAGATTATTATAAGCAAGTATTACATGTCTGTTATTGAGCTACAGTGAAATAGATGGTCTTAGTGAGTTGTGAGTTGGGGAGCCTCAATACAGAAGTAAAACTACCTAAAATTCCAAGAATAGACATTTAAAATGAGTGCAGAAGTAAACTTTATGATAATGAAAGAAAATACCCAGTGACATCAATGAAACTAAATTTCTGTGGTTGAAGGGTTGAATATTTGCATAGGAGGAAAAAGCAGGCCACAGTTCTCTCTACACGCACTAGGTCAACTATAAAACCTAACAGATTTTTAAATTATGACAATTGCAACAGTGGCCCTTATAGGTCATAAAGATAAATGAAAAACTCTTGTGTATCAGGGGTTAAGGGCTGTGAAGGGTCTGAGATAGTCAGTAAACTAGTGTGCCACATTTCATGAATATTGACAGAAAATATAATATTCTGGAGCTGGAGACAAAATGGAGTGATTTCTGTCTGTTTGTTTTGGTTTCACAGAAAGAACAATAGTCAGAACATAACATCGATCAGTGTCCCAGCCTTTACCCATCAAGGGTGTTAGCAAGACAGCAAGGCAATATCTACCTGCTTAATGGACGTGTTATAAGAGGGGAGCCTCACCCTTAGGTACCCTGAATCTTTTATAATGTTCCCTAGCTTCCTTGATCTTTGACTTGGTGAGGCATATTATCTTTCTTACTCTAAACTAGAAATGAACCTATTGTTTGAGGAGAAGGCACTCTGCTTTCGAGGTTGACTATTATTCAAACATCCTTGAAAATATAGTCTGAAGCAAAAGAGGGCCTATGCTTTGGCTCACAGGACATGTGGGATTTTGGCTACTGAAAAGTGGCTGCAATGGCAGACATAGTGCCACTATTAAAGAACAAGAGTCAGCCACTGGAACTTTGGTACGTTATTATCAAGTCAGTGATCTCATTAGGAGCAAATACAGTTGGCCTTTACTTGGCTCTGTTCTCTCTCCCACTCTCTTTTGTAACATAGTAGTAAGGTATCCTGAACATGTTGATCTTTTCACTGTTTCGTGAAAAACGCAAGAAGCTGTTCCATAGACACCGTCATTCTGATTGGCCTTGTGTCAGTTTTGTTAATACAGCAGAGTGACTGATACCAGTTTATGGTGGAATCCATAGGGCAACAGAAAGCTCCGAATGGTCCTGAGCCCATTCCTTTCAGCACACTAGATTTATCCTTCGCTGCTGACTTGCCTTCCCTGTGTAACAGCATCTCACGTGGTTGCCTTTTCCGTCCATCCCTCACCTTTGTGTGTGTGTATGTGTGTTGTATTCCTTTTTATTCTTCAAAACATCAGTATGGAATTTTGCCTTGGGTTTTCCTTTCCAAAAACTCAGGCTAAGGTGGAATGACCCAGAATGCAGAAGGCATACTGAAATATAGTGGGTGAGGATTTTGTATGACGGTGTTAAATCCAGATCATGGGGAATCTTTAGCGTGGACCCAAGGATTAAGAGCATACTTCCTGCCAATAATGTGCAGTTTTGTATTCGAGCAGAGTGATAAGAACAAGGCCCTGCATCAATAAAAACGACAGAGGCATTCATTAGCTAATTAAACGGAGGAGCTGATGCTGCTGGTTCTCTCTTTACAAAGTCCTTATCGACCTTCCATTTAATTACATCAATCCTGCCAGTAACTCCTCTGTCTTGGCAGGAGGGATAAAGGTCAGAGGTGAATAAAGGCTCTGCAGGGAATTAGTGAAAAGCTTAGCAGCAGCCATGAGCTGGGGCAATCATTCCTCCTGCTTTCCTAGTTTTCCAAGAGGACTGGCTGCTGTCCACATAGCATCAGGACCCCAAACCAAGTCCTTCGGACTTTGTTATTAATGAGGATAGTGCATTAGGCAACTNGCAACTTTTGGAGCAAATATGGAATCTAGTTAGTACTGTATGTTTCAAACATTTTTGGGGGGTGGAGTAAAAGAAGAAGAGATACAAACTAACAGAAAGTAATTTTCTCCTTAGGCTGCTGCTGATTACTTTTACAGGGTTGAACAGATAGATACTTAAGAATTGCTCTTTTTTTCTTTTTAAGCAATGTATTCTTAGATACTACTGTCATATTCCTGTTTTTCTCCTGCTCACAGGGAAAATCTGGTTTTGGGCTGTAAGGGCTGCATGATAGAGATGGAAGTGTCTCATGTCAAAGCTGCTGCTGGCCAAAGAATTGATTCTGGGGTATTATATCAAATCTGTGCAACTTCAGTGCAGAATCCAATGGGGGGGAGGCAGAGAGAGAGAGAGGAGAATCACCTTTCTAGTAGCTATGGCAAAATATCTATCAAAGACATTTAAGGGAAGGCAGATTTATATCATCTTATGGTGTCAGGGGTAACACTCTTCCTTGGTGGGATCATAGGGTGTGAGGGGTAACACTCTTCCTTGGTGGGATCTTATGGTGTGAGGGGTAACACTCTGCCTTGGTGGGATCGTACGGTGTAAGGGGTAACACTCTGCCTTGGTGGGATCTTATGGTGCCAGTGGGGTAGACGTGACTCTGTTGCAATGGGGAAGACACGGCTGCAGTGGTGTTGCTAACAGCAGCAGGACTGTGCAGAAGCCAGCTGCCCTATTACACCTAGGCAGAAGCAGAATGATGGACCAGGAGTGGGGCAAACTATGACCCTCACAGGCCTAAACCCGGTAACTCACTAAACACAGACCTCACCCACTTGTGTTTTTTTCCAACCCTCCCCAAACAACAGCACCAGCTGGGGACCAGGCGTTCAACCACAGGATCGTGTGAGAGGACATTTTACATTCAAGCAGGAAAGGAAATGATTTTGCTTGCCCTAACTGGGACACCCAAACATGTTAGAGAATCTCTACCCACAGTGATGATAGCACCAATATTACATAGGGAAAAGACAAAGATGTGGGTGTGGGAGTGGGGGAGACAAGAACTATATGTATAGCAATCCCAGTCAGCTGGGGGTCTGGTCAGTCTTGATCTGTGGGGTCCTGTGCTTCCAGAGTTTGAAGGGTACCAGTGCTCTCACTATGAGATGGTTTTAAATCAAGTTTGGTAGCTCTGATTTGAGACAAGCTGGGAAAGAGGGAGCATGTAAAAGGAGACAGCAGACTGGAGAGGGATACAGGCTCAATAAAGATAAGAGCTGGGTCCTTTTTAAGGAACAAAGGAAAATTGCAGAAGAATCCACTCATCCCTGAAAAGACCTGAGCTGCAGCAGTCAGCAAAACTGATTGTTTCTATATCCCCTTCCTTTCAGGGAATCCATTCCTCTGCACTCCCACCTGTCAGCAAAACTAACTGAAGTGCCGATAAACCCAAATTCACTCCATCACAGCAGTTAGTGGTCTTAGGATCAGCTGAGTCATAGCCAGGCAGGAAGTACAAAAATCTCCATAAGTATGGACTCCAACTAAAAGTTTCTGTCAGAGGAAGAAATCTCATTTGAATAATGGAAATTTCTTCTTGAATCTCATCTTTTTTATTTGTTTGTTTATTAGGATTTTTGTTGCTTTATTTCTTTATTTAGACAACGTTTCTCTGTATAACAGCCCCAACTGTCATAGAAATCATTTTTTAGACCAGGCTGCCTTTAAATTCACAGAGATTTGCCTGTTTCTGCCTCCTAAATGCTGGGATTAAAAGTGTGTGCCACCATGCCTGGCAGTAATTTCTTCCACATGAATTGTTACTCAAACAGGTGCATAATAACAATTTTGCTAATAAAACTAATCTGAACTTCTAAATATATAACTTCAGTTGTTATTATATGTATCAATATCATTGAAGGTTTTTCAAAGGAAACCTTGAAAAACATTGTGGCACAAAGGCAAAATGGAACCTGTGGAGCAGGGTGGCATCATGAACAATTTGTGACCAAATAAAATCATTGTCCTGTATGAAGCATTGTGTTGGAGCAGCTTTTTTGTATTTCCTGTAAACTTTTGGGCCTCCAGAGAGAAGGAGACAAATTCTTCCTCTGGTTTTGAATAAGGAAAATATGAATTTCTAGACATGGTTGGCCACTAAAAAGGGCTGGAGTCCACATAGAGAAGGAGTGATGAACATTAGTCAAAGAGAAGAAGGCAACCGATCAATGCCATGTTTCAAGCTCTGTGTTAAATACATGTTACACTGTGTTACATCCATTTTCCCTTTAACCCCCATGATAAGCTGAAAGAAGTATAAGGCGAGGAAAAATTAGGAATTACCATCTTGATTTTCACACAACCAAGAATTTCGTGGGAGACAGAGTTTGGATAAATGGCTGAAACACTAATAGAACGCAAAAAGTGGACAAAGAAATGTCAGGAGGCAATGTGTAAAAGATGAGTCAGTGAAAGGCAAGGAATCTTTTAAATTGGAAAGTACGATCTTGGACCTCGGATTTTAAGATAATCAGTTTTCCAGGCACAGCGAGCAAAGGATGAGGATTTTTCTAGAAAAAGAGCTGTGGGAACACAGGGTCGTCTCTTGAGAGTATTCTCTTACCTGCTCTGCACAGGAAGGCAAGGTCTGAGACTGTGATCAGTGCAAGAGAAAGGGAAAGGCTGAAATCAAGGTTAAAGAAGAGCAAACAAGACTCCAGAGTACAGAATCTAATAGAGGTAGGAGAGGGGCCAAGTGCAGACATACTACACATGAGTTAGTCTCTGTGAAGGGACAAAGGCTTTATTAATCAATAGTCTACATCTAAAAGCCACACAGAAGTAGAAGGGTGCACAAGTTATAGGGAGGCTCATTATTTGATACCATTTTGAGCAGAAAAGCTTTTTCCTATAGGAGGCCTACCATCTTCTTTAGTAGTGATGCCCAATAGAGTTCTTTCTTATTGATATCAACATGATTTCCAAGCACAAAAAGTTCCCTTATAGTTTATTGCCATGTCTGAATGCATATCTACTTGCTACCTTCTTCCATCCTTTCTTCCCTCTCTCTCTTTTTCAATCTCTCTCCCTTCATTCCTACTTCCTCCCTCCCTCCCTCCCTTCCTTCCTATTTCCTTCCTTCATTCCTTTCTTCCTTCCTTCCTCCCTCCCTCCCTTCCTTCCTTCCTTCCTCCCTCCCTTCTTCCCTCTCTCTCTTTCTCAATCTCTTTCCCTTACTTCCTCTTTCCTTCCTTCCTTCCTTCCTCCCTTTCTTCCCTCTCTCTCTTTCTCAATCTCTCTCCCTTCCTTCCTACTTCCTTCCTCCCTCCTCCCTCCCTTCCTTCCTTCCTTCCTTCTTTCCTTCCTCCCTCCCTTCCCTCTATCTTTCTCAATCTCTTTCCCTTCCTTCCTACTTCCTTCCTTCCTCCCTTTCTTCCCTCTCTCTTTCTCAATCTCTCTCCCTTCCTTCCTACTTCCTTCCTTCCTTCCTCCCTCCCTTTCTTCCCTCTCTCTCTTTCTCAATCTCTTTCCCTTCCTTCCTACTTCATTCCTTCCTTCCTCCCTTTCTTCCCTCTCTCTCTTTCTCAATCTCTGTCCCTTCCTTCCTACTTCCTTCCTCCCCCCTCCCTCACTCCCCTCCTCCCTCCTTCTCTTTCTTTCTTTTCTTCTCTCTCTGTCTCTCTCTCTCTTTCTTAGACATCTGTATTTCTGTAGTTTCCATACCATGTCAGCCATCAAGTCCCACTCAGCTATCCTCCACCTCTCTCACTCAATGCCATAAAATTCCTCCACATAGAAAGCTAACAGATGTATGTATATATCACTTCTCTTTTTCAGCTCTGAACTTGAATGCTTCAGATCTCCATTATTTTGAGAACATCTATCCTACTTTCCTTGGAATAGTCTTGCTGTGTGTGAAATAGTTGGAACTTATTTACTCCAACAGGTAAGGTTTAAGTGACACAAACAGAAGTTTCAAGGACCAGCCTCGACAAAACATCTCTTGCCAGGGTAGGGGCATGAGAGTTTAGAAATATAACTAAAGAATATGAAAATGCATGAAAAACAAGAAAGCAAAAACCATAGAATAATACCGGGGGTGTTCTAATGAATACTGATATTGTTCACATTTAATTTTCCATACACCTTTATACCCCAATACAAAAGGGGGAAGAAGGCAACAAAAGATTTCTTTAACATTATGCAAAGGACAACTTGGACAGTTAATTGTTTTTAACACTTTGAGACATAGTCATTAGCATTCTGTTGTTTAGGCAGTGAAGCCACTCTAGAGCAAGTATCCTGAAGGCAGCCATTCCCCAGGTAACCTCATATTACAAATAACTTTATATTGCAAAAGAAGGAACAGAAATATGCTTATGTATCCTGACTGTCTATCAGGATAAAACAGATCTACTTGGATGAGCCATATTAATGTCAAAAGAACCAAGTAACCACATCCTAAGTCAGGACCGGTCCCTACACTTGTCTACCATTTTGAGCAACCTCCAAACTCTCTGATCATCAGACAAGGTGAAAATACGCTCACATTTTTGGGCCTCCACACAGAAGCACAAATCTATTCATTTAGTTATTACCTATCTCTGGGGTCAGATGGGACCAACAATTCTGGTTATTGAGACAGATTTAGTTATAAATTAGACAGACTTAGTTATCAATTACGCAGTGCAGATGACAGTTGAAAATTATGCTGCAATGGGCACTGTGGAAAACCAAATACAGCTACTTGACTTAGAGTTGGGATATGAGATTTTTCAGGGAAATCTCATGGTTCAGTGTCAGGCTATGAGTGGGTGATGAACCTAGACCTGAGGAATCAATAAGAGTTGACTGAGGAAGTGACACTTTCACTGAACCTTAAAATGCAGAGGGAAAGAAAAAAGAACAGAGATAGACAGACAGAAAGACAAGGGGTTTCCCACCAGGTGCAAAATTTTTGTGGCAGAATGAGGCTTGGAAATTTTGAAGAACTGAAAGACTGCATCTTTGGTTAAGTGACGTCAAAAGCAGATAGACAATGATGAGAGTAGAGAAGTGGATGAAGACAGTAATGCAGTACCTTCTGGCTTATACTGGACCAATTTCATATTGGCAAATCGAAAAATATAGAAATGGTTTTAAGTAAATGTATTATGGACAAGCATTTATACTTCCCAAGGATTATTCCAGTGCCTCTGAAAATGTGTTGATGGGAGGCACTGTGAGTAAGAGGAGACTTGTTAATGTGGGTGTTTTAGTTGTACCAGTGTAGAGTGTTATCCTTCTGGCTCTAAAGAGATAGCAGAAGGGAGCACAAAGATTCACAAAATTAGAGGGTGTAAGTGAAGATGCTGTGACATTGGAAAAGGAGCAGGAATGGGAAAACGAATGTCTTTCAGTGGTGCATGTAAACAGGGCTATTTGATACAGCAACGATCATGAAATGAAAAGAGAAACCACTTAGAGGTAAGCACGAGGTTCAGGTTGGGCATCACTGAGAAACTAATAAGAAACCCAGGAAGTAAACCATCTTGGGATATGTAATTTTGTAACTCAAAGGAGAGGTAAGAAAAGAAGGAAAAATTCTGTTTTCACTGGCTGGTGGTAGGAATCCAAATCACTATTTCCTAAGAGCTGGCTGAAGAGTGATAGCAAAAGAGAATAGAGTCAAAGCCTGAGGAAGGTTTTTAAGGTCAGACAAGGAAACAAGAAACGGTGACAATCAACATGGGGGAGAAACAGAGAGTACTCCTTGGTTAAAAACGACCTCAGCAGTGGGGAGTAGGAGGGCATCCAGGGAAAGGAGAGACTAAGTGTCTGATAGTTTTTGAAAGTACTGCTTCAGGGGAGTTGGAACGGAATCATGAGCAAAAGGATGACATAGAAGAGCGTGTGGGTGCAGGACTGTAGGCAGACAACTTTACCTCAATGTCACAAGCACCTACAAACACAGAAGAGGAGAGAACCTCTGTTGTATGAGACCAGAGTTAACCTGATAACCCAAATGAATAATGAATTAATAAGAAACTATAGAAATTCTCCATAAAATGCCAACAAATTGAACCCTGCAAATATACACAAAAAAGATCATTCACCATGACCATGACTAAGGTACTCTAAGTAGAAAAAAATTCAGAGACCATATATATTATCAATAGAATAAAGAGGTACTTTATTTCAAGATACCTTAATATATGGAAGAAAAGAATTTATAAAAGTCTGATGTCCTTTCATAGCAAATACATAAAAGTAGAAGATGAAGGGAACTTCCTCAATATGAAAACGGCACCTACAAAGAAGCAACAAAACAAACAAGCAAGAACAGTGAAAAGCTGGAGTGACTGAGGAAGCCCTTTCTCAACGTTTCCTTTCGTCATTACACTGGGTGTTCTGGCAGGGTGACTAGAGCATGTGAGTGCGAAGCCACCTGTATTGGAAAGGGGACCCCTTGTAGTAGCCATGCATCCGCCAACTCCTTTGTGACTAATAGGCAAATAAATTGTTTTGGAATGCACTTACATACCATTAGTATCCACCCAAACTGAGACTAAAAAAATCATTATGTAACACCAGAGACCTATGTTACAGATTTTTCTGCTTTGTTCTTATCTACCTATCTGATGTTTCTATCAACATACTTGACAGCACCCTAGCCTGTTGAGCTATCTCCATGGCCTCAGGCTGTTTATTTTAATCCAAGTTTTGCAGTTTTCTGGAACAGATAATTTTATACCTCATTTGTCCTTTATGCTCAGGACCCCTATTTGGTGAGCTTTGAATTTCCATCCAATTTTCCTTCCTTCCTTCCTTCCTTCCTTCCTTCCTTCCTTCCTTCCTTCCT